>CATIWM010019824.1:0-19890 GCA_949671775.1 Mallotus repandus | reverse complement strand
TGATAATTGTTGTTTTGTGAGAAAGAACTAACTCTTACTTATTGCAGGGATTTTAGGGTGATTTTTAATCACTGAATATTTACTCCCTTAATTAGTTCTTGAGAGGATTTCTTGATAATTTAATTCTTGATTTATTATTGGTTTACTTTTGGTTTATTTCAGATTTATTTGTAGTTTATTTTACGTTTATTTGAAGTAAAATATTGTAATCCCTAATCCTTTCCCTACTTATTTGATATGTATTTGTGTAATTTATTACTTGATTGAATGTTCGGGTTATAAGCATGAAATAGGACTAATGTGCAAAGATAGATCAAAATGTAAAATTGGAAATGTTTGCAATCCACACGATAATAAGGAAATAATTTAATAATTAAAAGGTAATAAAATACAAAACACACACGGAGGCCAACCGCAAGTGTGGGTGGGCATTCAAAAGCCCATACCCAGTTTCCAAACCCGATCTCTGATGACGACTTCTGGGAACCTCCGTGGAATCTAGTTGTTGTATAGTGTGTCCCGATTTTCATTCAGGTGGCGACTCCCTCTCCATTTTGGGCCACCAACCCATCATGTATTTCCTAGTAGGCCCTAAGCTTGCACAATGTCGTGGTCGCCAAATACTTAGGTGATTGACCCCGCCGCCTACAGTGGCGACTGTACTAGGGATAAAGAAATTGATTCTAGTGTTTTGTAATTTATCATCTATGATTATTTCTTCATTTCCTTTGCATTTTTCTTGCATCCACTATACATTTCCACACAATAGGCACAACAGTCCTAAATAGGCCGACAACAGTCTTTGCCTCACTTCCTGAGTTTCATTCAAACCTGGTGGTGAAGTATTTGATTATTGTCACTCATAACATATACTTATCCACGTCGCACAGACCCTTTGAGTGAGGAGATGTAATGGATGTATATAGCTGTGGGAGCCGAAGCTTATTACCTATGACTCAGCTTATATAAGGACTTAGCAACTTCGCCTAGGATTTTTCCAAATGTGTGTGCTTTATGCCATATCGTAATCCTTGAAATAAAGCCCAAGCCCATTGTAAATGGACTATGGCAAGTCGGCCCTTTAACGCCTGCTATGGCCCATTAAGATGGACTTTGGTTTTATTCAAAGGAATTACTACTTGTGTGTTTCACCTTGAGAGTTGTCTTGAATACGTCAGTTTTATTATCCCCTGTTGATAATGAAAGCCCAGACCAATAATCCTAGGACAAGAAACTCGCCATTAAATATGCGTGTGGGAGAAATAAGGGCGGAGATATCGTATGAGAGCTTTACGTTTTGTTTCTTGTTATGTGTAAATAGAGTATATGTTTTGTTTCTTTCTTTATTAAAGTGAACCTGCATTTCATGCATACATAACATTCATTGAAAACAAAAAAGGCATTTTTCTTAGCCATGAACTTTTTCTTGTTTCAAATCAATTAAAGGTGAATTTGGCCCACCAATATCAAGGATCCAATCAAATAATTGAGACCACTTTACAAAGGAGCAGAATGTCAGGACCCTCTAATTTTGATTTCAAATCTTTCAAGAAAAAACTGTCAAAAGAGATCAAGGATGACATGCGACAGATGGTCAAAGACATGTTTACTGAGATGGTAGGGAAGATGCCCTCTAATAAGGAAGACTTTAAAACTAGAACTGTTGTTAACGAGCCATTCAAAGAAAAATTGAAGGCACCGATAGATCTAATTAAGTCAGAATGGATGAAAGATATGAAGAGGCAGGTGGATCAGCTGCAAACTATGATGAAAAAGCATGGGCTTAATCCTAACTTTGTTGACTTGGATGTGGAATTGTATTTGAAGGAAGAACCATTGCCCCCGAAATATCAATTCCCAAGCATGAAGAAATACTCTGGCACAGATGATCCTCACTTGCATCTAAAGTAGTATGTCACATACATGAAGGCCACTGAGTTGTCTAAAGCTCATATCATCAAACAGTTTCCATTATATTTGGAAGGAGGTACTATCAAGTGGTATTAGACTCTGGATGCACATGTTCAGAAAGATTGGAAAGAACTGTGTTTAGCTTTCATTAAGCAGTATGGGTTGAATTCACAATTCAAAGTATCTCTCCAAGAGCTACAGAATATGACATAAGGATCAAATGAACCTTTCACAAGCTTTTTAACTAGATGGAGAGGCAAGTAGGCCCAAATGAAGCATAGATCTGCAGAATATGACCAGTTAATCATAGCCATAGAAGCATATGTTCCACCTCTGGCTAACAAACTGAAGGACATGGGCATAAGGGACTTCAAAGAGCTCTACCATTTTGAAGTACAAGTTGAAGCTTATTTGGATTTGAGCATCGATGAATGATGATTATCTTTGAATGTTTATTTTTTTATATTATAATAATTCAGAACAATGCTTGGCTGCAACTTTTTTTCTTAGCGTAAATGCATGTCTGATTGTCTAATTTATCTGGTTATGATTATGCATACTATCTTATTCTTGAATGAGAGAGAGAGATTCAGAAAAGAAAAAAGAGAAAACCACATCAAGAGGACTTGGCTTTCTATTCCCCTTCAGGCACTTTCAACCACAGCTTCTCTTGAAATGAATTCACCATATTCACAAAAAGGAAAAAAAATAAAAAAGAAAGAGGAAAGAAGAAAAATAAAACTTAGAAGAAAAGAAAAGAAAAAAAAGAATATAAAAGAAAAAGAAAAGACGAAATAAAGAAGAAATAAGGTGAAAGGAAGAAAAATAAGAGAATAAAAGTTTTTGCTTGTGCCCTCCATATTTGAAAAGTCAATCCTATTTGACCCTTTTTGAAAATTATCTTTCAATGCCCATCTTTACAAATTAGTGCCAATAGCATTAATTTTAAAACCCCAATCCAAAAATCTCTACCCAATGTGAGCTGAAAAATAGTTGGTTAAAAAACCCACAAAGAACTGATCAATAACAAGTATAATGTAGCGCGCATGGTTATAATGAAAGAGTAATCATTTAAAATGGACATGATCAACATATGTTAGCACGTGAAGTGTTAGACATGGTCTCTTTTACAAGTTTTACAGCGAGCAGCATTATGAGTGTGACATCAACGACCGACAATTAGCAATAAGGGTATTGAGTGATCAGCAGCCGAAATGGCAATATGGACATCGAGCATGACGAAACAATAGTTCATCATCATTATGAATTTGCAACCACCCAGCTAGGTTTGAAAACTCCCAAAAAGGGAGTGACCTATGTAACAAGAGGGAAAATAAAAGAAAAAAATGAAAGAATGAGCTAAGTTCGAAAACTCTCAAAAAGAGGGTGACCTAGGCAAAAGAGGGACTGTAAAATAAAATTGGTTGCACTTTCATTCTGAGAAGAGCAATTCGAGAGTTCATGAGATTCTGTTTTGTGGTGAAAGAGTGATAGAGTCCATTAATTCCTCAACCGGGGGTAGATTTTAAAATCATGTGACATATTAAACCTCAAGAGTTACAGAATCTTTCAATGAATTCTTAAACTGGGGGAAGATAGAATCTCTTCTGCACATAAGGTCAAGTACAACCATCTTACGACAATGAGGTATTCTTAAAAGAGGACTAAGTTAGGGCACTTGTTGTTATCAACCCAATTTGATCATGAGAGGGTCTTAATTTCTATTCCATTTGGATATGTTGGTCTCAACAACAATCTTTGACAGACTCGATTTTGAAATTTGGATTCTTTGATATAAGAAGGGCCGGTTCCCAAAGATTAGCTATAAACAGAAAAGGCACTTGGCAAAATCATTCAAGATGTCTGGTTCCCCTTAGTTCATGCATACATGAATCTTTTATAAAGAATTATTTTGACATTTAATACATGTGAGCATTAATGCAAAACAGTGCACACGAGCTTGTGTTATCAAATCAGTTTTTGAAAGCCTTCAAAGATCATGAATCATGCATACAGCGGTTTTGTTGAACGTGAAGCTAGCTTCGGTGTATAGGGTGATCTTTTGCTTAAGCTATTTAGTCTGACACTTGCATGGCTATATGGCTTATTTTGTTTTAGCCTAACGCCTGTGTGGCTATATGGCTTATTTTGTTTTAGTCTAACGCCCCCGAGTCTATATAGCACTTGTTGATTGTTCCTGGCCAATGGCCCCGAGGCTATATGGCACTTGTTGATTGTTCCCGCTTGATGCCCCCGAGGCTATATGGCATTTGTTGATTGTTCCCGCCTGATGCCCTCGCGGCTATATGGCACTTGTTGTTTATTTCTGCCTTACGCCCCCGACGGCTATATGGCACTTGTTGTTTGTTCTTGCCTGATGCCTCCGAGGCTATATGGTACTTGTTGTTTGTTCTTGCCTAACGCCTATGAGGCTATACGACATTTGTTGTTTGTTGCCTTACACCTTCGAGGCTATAAGGCATTTGTTGTCTCTTCCTGCCTAATGCCTTCGAGGTTATACGACATTTGTTGTTTATTCCTTGCCTGATGCCTCCAAGGCTATAAGGCATTTGGTTTTTGTTCCTGCCTAATGCCTCCGAGGCTATATGGCATTTGTTGTTTGTTCTTGCTTGACGCCCCCAAGGCTGACAGTGTAAAATTTTAAGAGCGTGTGGTCAGGTTGTATCCTCGAAGTGCACGTCAAGAGCGTCTGGTCGGATTGTATCCCTGAAGTGAGCGTCGCAAGAAGTGTCTGGTTGGGTTGTATTTTTATAAAGTTTATCTTCTTTTACTGAGTGACTTCTTGTGTAAAAAAGACTCAAGATTCACCTCCAAATATTAATAAGTAACTGATCGGGCCAGGAAAACCTGAGGAACACGGTTACGTTTCACCTCTTTCTCTACTGAGTGACTTCTTATGTCAGAAAGGCTCAAGATTCACGTTCAAATATTAATGAGTGGCTGATTGGGATAGCTTAACTCGAGGAACACGGTCACGTTTTCCTTCTGTCTCTATTGAGTGACTTCTCGGGCAAGAAAAACCTGAGAATCACGTCCAAATATTAATGAGTAACTTATGGGGATAGGAAAACCCGAGTAACACGGTTATGTTTTCATCTTTCTTTATTAGGTGACGTCTCAGGCAAGGAAAACCTTAGGTTCACCCCTCAACTATAATGAGTGGATGATCGGGCAACAAAAACCCGAGGATCACAGTCATCTTTTCACCATTTCTTCTACTAAGTGACTTCTTGTGTCAGAAAGGCTCGAGATTCACGTTCAACTATAATGAGTGGCTGATCGGGCCAGGAAAACCCGAGGATCACTATCATGTTTCAAGATTATTTTAGTAAGTTCAAACTTCGACCCCCCGGGTTTGAATTCCCAAGACTGACAACACGAGTGAAGCTTGAAGGTCAGGTACATCACTTTTATTATTTACTGCTTTTGCATGTTGCTTTTTTGAAAAAATTATTTTAAAAATCTAGTTTTCGAAAAAATAAGGGGGCAAACTGTGGACACCCTTTGTTTAGTTGGCCCACAATGAAAGCCCAGTGATGAGATAGAACAAATTTTGAATGCAAGAAAACCCAAAACCTTCTCTAGAATGGACTTGAGAGCCCAAAATGTCAAATTTAAGCCTAAAACACCTAGCTAAGGCCTAAAACTTCAAATCCTAGCCCAACGCCCACTCTGGCCCAAATATAGTAGTTGTCAAGGCCAAAGAGGCAACCACCTCATCAATGAGGTGATCGCCTCTTTGCACAGTGGTGACGCCTCTACGAAGAGGCGACCGCCGACTTATGCAGCATTAATTACTTTTTTTTACAGCATTACACATAAGGTGGACCCACATATCACTAATATGAAGATTTATGCGTGAAAGATGGACTTTTGAGGCAGGAAAAAAGCTGAAAAGGAGAGAAAAATGATAAGAAATGAGTATCTTTTGTCTTAACTTAGTTTTTAAGAATGGAAAAAGGCAAAGGGGTGGAAGCTTAAAAGGGAGGTTTTTGGCAGTTCTAAAAAAAAGGAGGGAGTTGGGAGAAAAAATAACGTTTTTGAGAGAAAAAGATAGAGAGAAAAGAGGAAAAGAAAAGAAAAAGAGAGTTTTAGCCTAAGAATCCATTTTCTTAAGAAGGAAGAAGGAGTTCTTGCATTCATAAGGATTTGAATCAACAAACTAGTCTCTGAGGGCTTAGTTAGGAGCTTCAAACTTGTTTAAATCAATAAGAACTTTCATTTTCAAGCTTTGAGTTATTGATTTTGAGTAAAAAATTCATTTATTTGTTTTTTACTTGTTTTTGTGTTAATTGTTTATTTGAGGTTATATTCATGATACGATCATGTGAATTATTGAGTATTAGTTGTAAATCTTTGTTTATTTCTGTCAATCTTAGTTTATTTGCATCTATTTTAAATTTACCTAAGATTTAAGGAACTGCAAGTTTGTTGTTAGCTGTCAAAGAGGCGACTGCCTCATTGATGAGGTAATTGCGTCATCGATGAGGGAATCGCCTCTTTGCAAAGAGGCGACGCCTCTTCAACAGAGCCACATCCGTTTTAGCTTTGATATACGATGCTTATTTTGCATAGTTTGCATGTTTTAGGTATTTATCTTGTTACATATCTTTATTTTGCATGTGATTATCATGATATTAGGATTAATTAGGTGTTGATTTATGTTCAGATGAATATTTATGTCTATTTTGTACAAATTTAATTTGGTTTCTTTTATAGGTGATAATTGTTGTTTTGTAAGAAAGAACTAACTCTTATTTATTGCAGGGATTTTAGGGTGATTTTTAGTCACTGAATATTTACTCCCTTAATTAGTTCTTAAGAGGATTTCTTAATAATTTAATTCTTGATTTATTATTGGTTTACTTTTGATTTATTTCCAGTTTATTTGTAGTTTATTTTATGTTTATTTGAAATAAAATATTATAATCCCTAATCCCTTCCCCATTTATTTGATATGTATTTGTATAATTTATTACTTGATTGAATGTTTGGGTTATAAGCATAACATAGGACTAATGTGCAAGGATGGATCAAAACGTAAAATTGAAATTGTTTGCAATCCACATGATAATAAGGAAATAATTTAATAATCAAAAGGTAATAAAATACAAAACACATACGGAGGTCGGCCGCAAGGTTGGGTGGGCATTCAAAAGTCATCCAAACCTGATCTCTGATGACGGCTTCTAGGAACCTACGTGGAATCCAGTTGTTGTATAGTGTGTCCCAGTTTTCATCCGGGTGGCGACTCTCTCTCCATTTTGGGCCACCAGCCCATCATGTATTTCCTAGCAGGCCCTGAACTTGCACAGTATCGTGATCACCAAACATTTAAACGCACAATTGACCCCGCCGCCTACAATATGATAAGAACGTATTAGAATGTATGAGCAAAGCAATGACATACAAAATTCCAAGAGTATAAAAAGAGTATTTGCTATACTGTTACTATACCGTAAACCAAAAAAAATTGACAAAAGTTTGTATGAAGATCACTTAAATGCAAAATTTGAGAATTCACATAAACTTTATGGCAATTTAAATAACATGTACACTTAAAAATATAGTGCTATTTATAAGGTATGGAAAAGGATATAAAGAATTATGATTTTCCTAAAATAGCACGTAATCAATTAGAGAAATAAATTAGCAAAAAAAATTGACTCATACGTTTAATAACTTATTAATTTATTTCACATATTATATAACGAACATTAAAAGTAAAAAACAATGCAAAAAATAAGGAAAAAAAGTCATGTTTGATTAGATGTATCTTAACTTAAAAGTTTGTAATTTTATTCATATCATTAAAAGGTACTTGATTTCATTTTCTAATTCCCTATCAACTAACTTCGTCATTATTTTATAATAAAATTTTAATATAACATCTTTCAATTATACAAATATTTTTCATATGATTTATTATTAATATAACTACTTAGATACTTTTAAGAATATTACGAATTTATTTTAAAATTTATTTTTTATTCATAATAAAATTAAAAACACATCTTATTTTATTTATTATGAATTTATTTTTGTTAGTTGAATGTTATACTACTTTGATAAATGATTTTAATGTTAAAAATTCATATTATTTTAACATTATATCATATATTTTTAACCGTACAACTAAATACGGTATCAAAATACCATTAGAATCAACCGCAAACCCTTAAATGTTACGAAAAATGCCACAGCTCTTCAAGTGAAAAAACACATAACCACAAAGTATTTTATTATATTTTTCCCACAAAAAAACATATGCATTTATAACAGAAAAAAATTAATTAAAATTAAATATTTTTACACAATTATTGTCTATTTTTTTAAAAAAAATTATATTTTCTAATAATTATTAATTATACAAAAAAATACTATTATTAAAATAAAAATATTTTATAAAAAAGAAGTCTAATGACAAAGTGCATGCTACTATACATAAGACCATGAAAGTGCAAGCTTGCACTAGCAAGTACACACCATAAAGTAACACTAGGTTACCAACGCATGCAATGAGGTAAAACACACATTACAGCATCTCACAATTTTTGTCCCCCAGTTATAGGAAAGGAGCAAAGTACAAACAAGGCTCATAATATCATTGGAACAGCCACTCATAACATTACACAAATTTCCAAAATAAATTACAGATTAAGTGCTTGAGCATGGTGGCGGATGTGATCATCGACGAAAGTGGAAATAAAGAAGTAGGAGTGATCATAACCAGGATGCATTCGCAATAGAATTGGGACATTGAGACTTCTGCATGCCTCCTCAAATTTACGTGGCAGCAACTGATCATTCAAGAACTTGTCATCTCCCCCCTAACCAATCACATAATCAAAGAATGAGAGCTCAAAGCAAAAACTTGAAGGCGTGGAAAAGAGAAGAAAGTAAACGGCATCCAAATATATACAAAGACTCCGCTTATGAAGACTGGTGGCATAATGCTCTAATGCAGAAGGATACTTGGGATTTGTTTAGAGAATGGAAATTTAAACACTCTGTCGTCTTATTTCAGCCAGGCCGTCCAAAAACTATTAATGAGTGCTCCATAAGAACCTTATAGTGATCGTTATTCTTAATTTCTGACATTAACTCTAGTCGCCTCTAGTTTTAGGCAACAATATTGAATCCTCCACAAAAATGTACAGGATAATGTGAAAAAAAATTGTGGCTGCTGTTTCCCCGGAACACCCAAGATAATTTTAATCTTCAAGATATAGAGCTTACTGCTATCTTCAATTCTAAATTATAAAATTCTAAGCCCAGCGCCACTTCTATGAATGTATGATTTTCTTCATGTTAGCCTAGTTTTACCATCAATTCTCCACTCTCAAATTTGCAAACTCCTTGGATCTTTCACACCAGTATTCTGTGCAAATCCATTTCCTAGCATTCCACAACGCACTGCAGATACCTCTCAACAGTAATTTGAACACAACTTTATCCTTTGAGTAATTGTCAAACCATATATTGATATCCTAGAATTTTAAATCAATCTGTACTACATCTGATAGGCACAAGTTAATCAAATTCCTTCTTTTAGTGACAATTTGAAAAATTATCTATGGATATAGAAGATAAAACTTCCAGAAAAAGACCTTTTACCATCTAAAACCTGAACATTTCTGTCTGTATGTAGTTATTTCAACAGCATTCTTTCACTTGATATTGTATCTGTGTAGGTTATCTCAGTAAAATTGAGAATTTTTTTCTTAAAAAAAAATTGTTAATTATATAAAAATTCACAAAGCATCTATTGGAAACATCAACTGCAAAAACTATTATCTTTCCTGATCTTTGGGAACTGTAGAAAACCACACTCTAAATCATTATCTCAGAAAGACTTTAAGATTCAAGAAATAGTGGTGCACAGAATATTGTTAATTACCCACCAAACTACGTATTTGTTCATCCTTCTCTTTGAAACATCAATGTTTCTAAAACTTAGTCAGGGAAGAAAGAATATAAGATGCTAAAAATGCAAGTTTCCAGACGGTATTTCATGTTGCCAGTTAAGTAAAAACCAAATGACAAAACTTTACCTGATCAATTAAAATGGTAGCAGATACATCATGGAACTTTGAAACCAGAGAAGTAGCATCATATTCCTGTAAGTATGCACATTCACAATCACATTAAAGGCATTTCAAAAAGGGTAAATCAAGATGTACATTCTTTACAGCACTAACCTCCCAATCAGGTTTATTGTCACCAAGGTAGTTTGTGAAGGCCTTCTGGCCCCAGGGACAATTGATAGGATTGGCAATTGGTGCAAAAGCAGAAACAGACTGCAAATTGAGAAAAAAAAAGATTAAAAAAAAAAAAGAAACAAAACAAGAGCCTAAGTGATACAAATTGGTCATTGGATGATTCCCCTGCCCCTCCCAGAAGGCAGATTTTTTTCTCAAGCTGTAATGCTAAGACCAGAACATTGGCTAGAAGGCGATCTGGAATTGGGCACTTCCAATATTTGAAAAGAACAGAACAAGAATCATGATGAACTACCTTATACTTATTCAGGTTCTTCAGGTAAATTGTTAAGGCCCCATGGCCACCCATTGAATGACCAGATATAGATGCCCTTGATGTATCAAGCTGCGAGAAATTCTCACTTATAAGTTTTGGCAGCTCCTTGACAATGTAGTCATACATACGCCAATTTTTCCACTTTTCCTGAGTAGCATTGAGATAAAATCCAGCACCTGATTGAAAAGAGTCGAAAAAAAAATTAAAATCAGAAATACATGTTTAAGTCAAAGGCTTGATATAAAGATCTTGTTATCACAACTATTATCATCAGTCTCTATATGCTAGTATTGATACTAAACATGTTTTAAAAGAAAACAGTTGGTGCTGGTGAGAAAATTGAAACAGCATATTCCACATATCTAATATTATTCTCCATCATATGCAAGCAAGCATTCTATTCTAGATTTAAATACTTCTGGCTTCTTTCTATATCTTTTAAAAGGGTCATTTCACCTATGGCCATTAAAGTTAGTCCAATCATTCAAATTCAATTTGTTGCATAAAAATAACTAAACTTTGAGTTTAGAATCAACAGCGTCAACCTAGCCAGAATTCTGAGGAACTCATATTGAAAAATATATTAATATTAAATGTAAAACAAAACCTATGAATCAACAATTCCTAAACTATCTTGTTAAAAGCATTTGTTTTCTTATCTTGATTCTCCAAATCATGCCATGCAGGCAAAAGCAACCTAATTATGCATGAATAATGCAATGCAGCGAGAACTCTCTCTCTCTCTCTCTCTCTCTCTCTCCCTCTCTAACACTTGGGCAATTGCAAATACATGAAGAGATGCACCTAAAGAAAAAAAAATGAGACATATCAATTAAGCATTTGCTCCAAATAGAGAGTAAAAAATTGAAAAAGTTCCATACAATCATTACTGTCAATATATTATTTAAAGGAAGAAGAAATTCCCCAATATATACGCATGACAGGTGAGCGCATTTTTACTAGAGCTATCTGTATTGACCTCAACTAGTTTATGTGCAAAAATTTTATAACCTTATTACTTTTTATAAAGGTCAAAAAACAGGCATACTACTACTATTTGGTTCCATCGACTTGATAAATATTTCAACTCAAACTCAGATAACAATTAGTCCCCGGCAATTAACATCGGCATTATGGATTTTTTTTCTCTATTGTGCATGATCTTTGGCTACATCGACTTGCTATAAACCTGAGAAAAATGAATTTGATTCTTGAAGCCTTTTTGACGTGTGTATATAGGCATTACACAAAACAACCAACAATGACAACTAACAAAATATCTCACCTAAAAAGCACACATTAAGTGATTGACACTTTGTGGCTTTGATGTGCAGGAGCCAATACTAACGACATCATATTTCAACTCCTAAATAGTGGAAGCAAATAAAAAAGACTTAACCATTTAACTTATTGGTCTAAGCATCTTTCCTGTTCATCAAAATAATCAGAGATTTAATAATAGCTCATTGATCCTCATAATGTTGTATATATCTAATACAAAGACTAAAAAAAAGATTTAACAAAATAAAACTATGCATATCGCGCACTAGTTTTTTGCACAATAGCATAATAAAAATTATCAGCAAATATTTCACAAGTGAAATTCAGCAGCCCAAGACCCTTACCTACACCAAAATCCCAACTGTCAGCCTCTCCTTCCACATTCAAGCCTCCTATAATACAAGAAATAACAGCTTTTCATCAGATATGATCATGAATCATGACTATCAAACTTAGGAACACAACTATGGGTGTCTAAAAAAACAAAAAAAAAAGCCACTCAATAGACCTAGCACAGTTATTTGATTGGGCACCAACATATTCTCACATAGGGTCAAGAAAAGCAGTGTGAAACAGTGAAATAAAACCAACATGGTGTCCCAATAATATAAATATATATATATACACACACACTAAAACGTAGTTTGGCCTTACGTGGTGATGTATCAGGGGCAATTAGAGCAACACCCTCAGACGAGGCAGCACGTTGAGCTCCAGACTTGATTATAAAGTTCTCATCCGTGCAGGTAAGACCCGCCAGAAAATAAAGTATCTGCTCAAACAAAATGAAGGCGATATTGTTAGAACGTACACCAAGAATCCTAAAGCTGAAAGTTGTAATCAAAAGACAACCATCAACACATGATCATGAGAGGAAGTTATAGTTTAATCTAGTCTAGTCTAGCTTACTACCGAAAGACAATCAAATTAATGTGTGAAATTATCAAATCAGGTAAATTTTTAGAGACTAATGATATTTAATAACAAACTAGCCACGAAATCACCATTAATTTACATTAAATTTCAAACAAACAAGCAGGATTCCATTAATCATTCAAACACCTGCCCCAAGATACACACCCTATACTAAATCATTGTATTTTTATGCCCATGATCAAGTAAAATTATGAATTACAAACACAATCCCATTGCAACGATTACCCCAAAAAATACAATCATGAAGCAATGCGATGACCAGAAAATAAATAAATCCAGTAAATGATACTATGTGTAAATGCAAAAAGATTGACAATTGGAAGCTGCGCATGAAACATGGTAGCGGAAGGAGAAATGGGGTTATATAGAAAAGGTAAAGAAAGTACAGGAAATTTGTGAGAAGGGGAAGGAGAAGAGGAAGGAGGAAAATAGATGTGGAAAGTCATGGAGCAGCCGAGCGTTGGACTGAAATGTTTGTATCTTTTGTTGTAGCCTCCAAACATCTTTGAGCTGCTTATCTCGCTTGGTTTTGTTTCCATTTTTCCTCAATCGGCCGATCTTCGCTTTCTCTATCTCTTTCTCGGTTTGAATGATCCGAGCGAGTGAAGTGAAGTGAAGTGAAGTGAAGTGGAGTAAGTGATCGGGGAGGAGAAGGAACAGAAGGGTAAGGTGGGTGGGAAGACAATTGTAAAGAGATCATGATATTTGGAATAAATTCGATTTGGCCCTCAAACTTTTTATAAAAGTTCAATTTGGCCCAAAATGACCTTTTTGGTTCAAATTAGCACAAAACTTACATTTTATGTGTCATTTAAACCCATTTTTGACAAATAATGGAGAGTGTAATATACCTCCTCATTAAACACTAAAAAGAAATTAAAAAATGGTTAAACAATAGAAATTAACAAAAAAAAAAGTTAAAAAATAGAATTAACATTGTTAATTGGGTATTTTGCTAATTAAGCTTGTGATTTACTTTTTATTTTAATTTCAGCTACTAATTTAATTTTTGTTGATTTCAAGCACCTTAATCACCATGTGTGTTACACGCACCATGAATTGTGAGAAAATGGGTTTAAATGACACATAAAGTGTAAGTTTTGTGCTAAATTGAACAAAAAATGTCATTTTAGGCCAAATTAAACTTTCGCGAAAAGTTTGAGGTCAAATCGAACTTTATTCCATGATATTTTTAGTCCTATACGTTATTTGATTTTCACAATTAAGTCCTAAAAGAAATTTCTTTAACAATTAAATCCTATAAGATTTCAAATATATCCCGTTTAACCCTGGTCCGTTAATTAATACAGAAATAGCTGGTTTGGCATAAATAATGTTTATATTCTTCACACCTCATCTCCTATTATCCACTTCACAAATTAAAAATAAAATAAAATGACACTAACTCTATTTGCTTTCTCTTCCGCTTGTTCTTTTTTCTCTTTCATTTTTCTTAATTAACTTTCTCCTTCTCCTTTTCTCTTCCTTCTCCACCTCTTTTCCTTTTTCGTATTCTTTATTCTTTCAAATCTATTGTTCCACCACAGCCATGGTCATTGCCTCCCTTCCTTTTTTCCCCTCCTCCTTCTCCTTCTCTCCTCTTTTTCTTTTTTTTAGATCCACTACCCTCTATTTGCTATTTTATTGTCCCCTTTTAAACAAGAAAGAAAAGAAAAGGAAAAAAGAAATTAAACACATCACTCTTTATATATAATGCTATAAAAAATAGTTGATGTTTTAGTGTTTCAAGATCAGATCTGAAGATAAATTGTTGGTTTGTATAGTAGGATTTTTTGTTTTGGTAATGGTTTGTAAAATGATAGTTTTACCATCATTTATTGATTTGCCATCAAGAATTGTAGTCCTAACATATTTATTGTTTTTTATAATGGGGATAATGGCATTCTAAGTCCTGTAAGTTATACGTTATTCATAATTAAGTCCTAAAAGAAAATTCCTTCACAATCAAGTTTTATAAGAATTTAAAAATCTCATTATGAGTCCTACTCCATTAGTTCTAACAAAATATGCTAATGTGGCATAAAAATTTAACTTTTTTTTTTACATCTCAACTTGTATCTAATATACTTCATCCACAACATCTTATTTCTTGCCACATCAACTTATTCTTTTTCGTCTTCTTCTTCTTTTTTCTTCTTATAATGTGACCTTATGATGTGGGTCAAAATAGGTGATGTGTAAGGTGAGGTGTGAATGACATAAATGATTTTTATGCCAAATCAGCTATTGTTGTTTGAATTAACAGACTATGACTAATGGGGATATGTTTAAAATCTTATAGGACTCAATTGTTAAAGAAAATTCTTTTAGGACTTAATTGTGAAAATTGAATAACTTATAGGACTAAAAATGTCATTATCCCAAATTGTAAATGAAAGGAAGGTAGGAAAAGCCCTTCCCTTGCACCCTAAATTGCTGTGTAAGCAATGTGAAGTAAAGGCCGATGCCTTTTGCTTTTTTCCATTTATGTCCCTATTTGAAGTGAAAAATTTAAAGAGCAAATTACATTTACCTCCATGAGGTTATGCATAATTAACATTTCAAAACCTCTTGTTTTAAAATTGAATATTCACCTCCCTAAATTTTTATATATCAATAATTGAGGACTTATGTTAGATTTTTTGTAAAAAAAGGTCTGTTATACCCTTAGTTTAATATATGTCTTATCTAATTTTATTACATCTAATCCCTAGCATTTATCTTTCTCTAATTTTTATATTTTTGAAAAATAAAAAAAAAGTAAAAAAATGTTTGTACATCTAAAAATGCTTTGTCCACTCTCATCCTAAAAATTTTCCTCCATTTTGTAGAAAATTCAAACCATCTCAAAGTCAAAAATGTTAAGCTCCTTAGTAACCTTAGGTGTAACAAGCTTAGTAATTTTCAAAATTACAAAAACATATTTTCTCACTATGATAATGCTTAGGGAAGACTCCAACTAGCCTTTTTTGAAGGAAAAGTTCCTTGCTGGATTACCCAAAATCCTAAGAAAAAAAGGTCAAAAATACTATTAGACAAGCTCATGGTAACCAGATACTTTTTTATCAGTTTATCTATCGTAAATTGATTAGCCTTATCCAAAGAGAAGGTCTTAAGATCTTTTAAGATCTTAAACTTATAAAACACGTTAAGTGGGAATTGAATAAACCTATATAATAGCTAAGTGGTTTCTGACTACAATTTGATTATCATCCTCTCCAAACTCAATCTTGTAATGGCCGATATTGAAAAGACAAAAACTACATAAAAATCTAAATCCTCTTACAGGTATAAAAAGTCATATAAAACTTATCATCCTAAAGAAGAAGCCTATTATAAGGAACATTCTTCTAATAAGAGTTTTAGACCTTATAAAAAATCCAAATTTAAATCCAAAAAGAAGAGTGACCTCAAGAATATTACTTATTGCAAGTGTGGCAAGAAAGGCTAGGCTTCAAATTTTTGTAGTTTAAATTCTAGATTTCATAAACTACAACTATAAGATGAAGTCCTAGAAAGAATCTCAACCCTTCTTGTCGACTTATTGATGCCAGTGGGTCCGACTAGATACTATTTGGATCACAATCCATTTTTCTTATTATGGAAAAACATAGGGAATGTGAGGGGAATACTAGAAGAGCTTAAGGATGACACAAGTGCAATTACAACCCTTCACCTAATAAGGAGAAACGGGAGTCGCCATTTAGTATCACCCGAGAAATTATCCATACTGCTTGAATGTTAAGAAAGGCTTGTTGTACTAGTTTTATCAATTCTTCCAAGAAATTTGTACCATTTTGGATCAACCATTACACACAAATGCAAGCACAATATATATATTATATCACACAAACACAAAAATAATAATATGATAAAATGATGCATGAGCATCACATAATCCATGAACATATTAATCATAATAAAAAAATAAACATGGCAAAATATGATATATGTTATGATGCATGATTATGGAAAATGTTGAAGTAACATAATATAAAAGTACATAACATGGCAACCATGATGGCATAATGAATATACATGGCATAAACATGACACAATCATTGTATGAAATCATGGAATATGTCATGGTAATTAAATAGCACACAATTATGGCAATTTATAGCATACATGTCGTGAGAATTTCTATGCATGGCATCCTAATCATGTTAAATAAAATTAACAATAATAATACTAAAATTAAAAGAATAGAGATAAGAGAGACAAAGACTCGAGTAGGCTCCTCCTCTTCATCTTATCCTTATTTTATGAGATTTGGGGCCATTAGTTTAAGAAAATTTTGATATTTGAAATAAAAATAGTAAATAAGATGAAAAATGATTGAAAAATTTATAAAAAGAATAAAAGAAAAATATTTAAAAAGATAGACAATAGGAATAAAACTAATGAATAAAAAGAAAATTGAAAGCTAAAGAGTACTAAAAAGGCCAAATTTATGATGATCAATGGTCAAATTAAGGCCTTTAACTAATAATGTGTACAATTTATCAAATTAGGCCTCAAGATGTAAATCTTGTATTTTGGATAAATTGAATGCACATCACAAATTGTTGTCTCATTATCATCCTAATGATCATCATAAATGGTTTAAGAAGAATAAAATAAAATAATTGATTTTGAAATCTTTATTGAATTTCAACATTATAAATGAATACAAAAATACTACACAACAATCAATAAACAAATATTCATAAATAAAACACAATAAAGTCAATTTTTTGAATGCAATAAAATAAAAGGATATAAAGTAAGAAATAAAATTGATTAAAGAAAATGAGTTAAATTAATAAGAAATGAAATAAAAGGAAAATTAAGGTAATATCACGATAAAATAAAAATAAAAAATATTATGAGAATGATTCTTGAAATAAAAAGAGAATTAGAGCTAAGAGGTTGAGGTAGATAATGGAAATTGAAATAAAAATGGTATTAGTAGTCATAATTAAAATATAAGTATAAATTAATTGAAAAGACATAAAAGAAATAATAAATATTAAGTATGTAGTAAAAAGGTCAAATTATTTAAAATAAAAAGAAATTAAAGAAGGAGATGAGAGTAGAAAGTTAAATAAATATTAAATTTATGAAGAAAAGAAAATAAGAAAAATTGAGAATATATTAAAATAAGAATTAAATTGCCAATAGTAAATATAAATTATAAATAAAGAGATTAAGAAAAAGTAACAAGTATATAACTTAAAATAAATGAAATTAAATAGAATTTGAGGTGTAGAGATGAATTAAGATAGAAACATTAAACAAATAACAATTAATATAAAGAAAGAAAGCAATTTAGTAGATGCATGTAATAAAGAAATTTATAACTAAAAATAAGGATAAAATGAGAGTAGAAATTGAGATATAGAATCAAGATATGAAATTGTAAATTAAACATAAAAAATTAAAGAAAATGGGATTAAAGATAGATAGAGTAGAATTGTAGAAATTGCAAATATGGTTATATAAAAATGAAAATGAGCAAATAAATGTAAATAGAGCATAAAATAAATTAAAAATTAGATTGACAGTAAAGATTACAAGTAAAGAAATATAAGCAAATATAAAGTAAATAATGAAATAAAAGACAAATTAAAGGAAATTAATAATAAAATGAACATAAAAACATAAATTAGATATGAAATGTAGAGAATGGGAGATTGCGATTAGGAGCTTGATAATAAAATGAATAATAATATAAGATAATTGTAAGCACCCAATTTCGGGATGACTAGAGTATGGATGCGAAAGAGGACTCCGATGATGAAAATTTGTTGCAAATAGGTCTCTAGTATTTGAATTTCAGATCCCAATGCTTGATTGCATTTTTTACGGGCTAAATTGAAAAGTCTCTTTTTCTTCAAGGGTCTTTTTATAATTATGGATTTCCGACCGGAAATCTAAAATTCCGATCAGAATTCCAGATTTTCGACCAGAAATCCGATTCCCGACCGAAAATCCAGAATTCCGATCGGAAATTCAGAATTTCGATCAGAAATTCAGAATTTCGATCGAAAATTCAGAATTTCGATCGAAAATTCAGAATTTCGATCGAAAATTCAGAATTTCTATCAGAAATCCAGAATTCCGATCAAGAATCTACAATTCCGGTCGGAATTCTACACTTCCGACCACACTCCGACATTTTTTTAATTTTTAAAATTATTTATTTAAATTTTGATTGGTTAAAAATTAGTTTCAAAAAAAAAATAAATAGGTAAATAAATAAAATTTTATCATAATTTTTATCTGTAAATAAATTGAAATCTTATCATCCCTAACGATAAAGATAAGGTCTTTATTGTTTGGGATGATAGATAGTGTAGGTGCTAATTTGACGGGAAATAAAAGGAGAGACGCAGAAGAAAAAAAAAGGGAGGACGGAAAAAAGAGAAAACGGAGAAAAAAAGAGAAAAGGGAAGAAAAAAAAAGATTTTCTTTTTTTGGAAAAATTTTGGGAGAGTCCCTTCTTCTTTAAAAAAAAATCTTCTTTCTTTCATAAATTTTAGGTTCTACGGTTCTTTTGAAAAAAAAAGCAATCAAAGTCTGGGACTGAGAACATCAATATAGCAGATCTATTCAAACGGTGAATCAAACAAAGCCTCTGAGGAGCTAATCAATATTGCATCTCTGTGTTTGATCCTTTCCTTTTACTTTATTTATTTTCATTTTTTTGTTATTTGTTTTTTTTATGTTAATTCTAATCAGTTTTTGATTTTTTTTGTTTTGTTTCTTTGATTATGGTGGTGGAAACATTCTATACCATGGAGATGGGATTGAACGGATTAGATCCATGAAGGTCTATGGAATGCCATAGATTAATCCTTGTTAAAATAACATAATTTTTAGGTTTACTTTATTTTCTGTGTTTTAGTGGTAATTGCGTTGTGTATTTATTTTTGATTTTTGGGCATGTAATTATTATTGTAAGTAGGGATTGTAATAGCTCCGGTAGTGGGAATATAGTGGAATCTTTATTTTTCCTGCATTTAAAATTAATTAGTAAATTAGGTTTATTTGGTAAAACCCTAATTAAAATCAATGGTGGCCTTAGATCATCTAGGTTGTATATAATTAAAATTAGGGTTAGAAATATCACAGAATGTTTGTTTTTTATTTGTTGTATTTATTTTCATTATTTTGGGCTTGTTTTTTTATTTTTATTTGTTTTGGGCCCCAAGCCCACGT
>CATIWM010019823.1:0-26606 GCA_949671775.1 Mallotus repandus | reverse complement strand
TATATATATATATATATTTGTTGAGCTCCAAAGTCATTAAGTTTAAATTTTGACAAATATGTCTCCCCATAATTCAACATTCACCTCTAATATAAGATTTTTCTAACGAAAATATACTTTAAAAAATTCTAATTATTTTAGTTAAAATAAAATTCCTTAAATTATTCTAGGTGTAATAATTGAAATAAATTTCTTTGAATTTGAGGAGTTACTTTTAGGTTAAATAACTAATCTTCATTACCAATTATTATTATATATATCCTCTCTTTTTTCTCTCCAATATTCATTTTGTTCTCTGTTAGTTGTTAAATTGTCTTCTTTCTCATATGAAAGTCGGAAATATTAAATGTTGAACTCCAAAGTTGTTAAGTTTAAATTTTGACAAGTCTTCCCCTAATTCAACATTCACCTCTAAAACACTTGATTATGTGTTAAATTCTAAAAATTTACCATATTTTTCTAATTAAAAATACACTTTAAATAATTCGAAGTGTTATAGTTAAAATAAAATTCTTTAACTTATTTTGAGTGTTATAATTGAAATAAAATTCTTTTAAATTTGAGTAGTTACTTTTAATTAAATAACTAATATTCATTATCAATTATTATTATTATTATTATATATCTTTTTTTCTCTCCAATATTCGTTTTGTTCTCTATTAGTTGTTGAATTGTCTTCTTTTGTATATGAAAATAGGAACTCAGGTAAACAATACATTTTTTGTTCCCACTTTTTTAATGTTTTACATAATTATTGCTTGAAGTTGAAAATATTATTTTGTGAAATAACTTTTCAATTTTTTTAATGTCAATTAGTTTAAGGATTTTTTTTTCATAGTGACAGCGAACATCCAAGTGATACTATAGGATTTTGTAATTTATGATATTTTCAAGAATCTATTGTTCTCTATTTTAACAAAGGTAATTGCATCAAATATTGAAAAGTTGCAAGTATAATTAATACATTAATACTAAACACTTGTTTGGTTCAAATGAATTTTATAAAATTTTGTGGAATTCATTTACAAACCCAAGTAAATATGTTTGATTTAAATGAAAAGTTTGTAAAATTCATTTGAAATTTCAAGTTTTTAATTTTTTGGAATTATCTAAAACTAAATCAATTCTTATTAATGAAGTATGTTTGGTTTAAATGAATTTGGAATTCATTTGAAAATAAAATTGATTTGAAATTCATTTTGAAATGAAGTGAATTTTTAGTGGAATTAAAAAACGGGTAAGTGAATTTCAGTATATTTGAAATCATGTGATAAGCGTAAGTTCTGGTGCAAATGATGAAATTTATATACAAAAAGAGAATTCAATTGACGAAATCACCAACCATGTAAAATTGTGCAGAATGTGTTTTGTGTTTTTAATATAATTCCTTTTTGTCTTCTTATTCATCAATGTATATTGTTTGGTTTTTTGTCAATATTTTCTTTAACCCATTGTAAAACTTTTATTGTGTTTAATTTGGTGTGAAAAAGTTGTGCAATTTTGATATTTCTTTAAAAAAAAATTAGTATACGAATATTCATTTGATTGTTGAATCTCTATAATTATGTTTTTTTAATTTTTTTAAAATCTCATTTGAATGCAATCTTTTTTTATTTTTTTGAAAGGTAAGTTAAAAATCTTATTTTTTATATAATTTTTATATTTAAAAATTTCTTTAAAGATTAAAATATATATAAAAATACAAAAAAAAAAAAGCTCTAGACCATGTAGAGCCATTAGAAATTTTAAATTTTTAAATGTTCAAAAAAATTTAAATTTTAAAATATTTTTAATAATTAATTATTTGATTGCCTATTTAAGAAAGTTTTTTACATTTTTTTAATTTCTATTCTACTTATTTTATTTAACCAATTTAAAATTCTTCATTTTATTATTTTTAATATCTGTAAACTTTGTTTATTTATATTTAACTAAAAATAATTTAAAGTTTGATTTAACTTTTAAACTTGACTTCAATTCGAACTCAATCGACCTTTTTTTTTTTTCAAAAGTAGAGTTCAATTCGATTAAATAATTCATATATTCAAGGTCAATTTGATTAATTAAATAAAAAATTTTAAAATATATATTTAAAATATTCAAACTGAACTCGAGTTTGAATTCGAACTCAATCTCTTGACTCAACAATAATTGAGTTGATTTCAAATTTTTTTTTTCGGAGTTGATCTCGAGTAGCTCGCAAGTCAGCTTGGCTCGGTTACACTTCTATAATAGACCCTTGAAAAATACAAAGAAAACAAATATTGATAGAGGTTTGTTTCTTTATAGGTTCATTTGACTCTAACCCTTATGGCTGCCAGATACTAACATAAAATTTTATCTTTTTTTTAAAAAAGGAAAAATTATATAAAAAAATCTCAATCTTTGAGATACTTTCAAATAAAACCTATCAAATTTTTTCTTTTAAATAAAATCACAACCTTTAAAACATTATAAAAAAATAGCACTCCTTGGATGACTGTACTGGTTATAGGAGATGAAACTTATGCATTTGCCCCCAAATTGATATTTTCTTCCCTCATATTGAGTGTTTCATTTTAGATTAAGAGACTGTTTAGACAGATAAAAGTGCAACTTAGTTATTACAATAAAAAACTTATCATACGAGTTATATGAAATTTCAACTTGACATATTAGGTATGTGAAATTTCAATAAAAAAACTCAACATTACTAGTATAGTTATTTAAAGATGGCTTTTTTTTATAACATTTTAAAGGTTATGATTTTATTTGAAAGAAAAAATTGGATAGACTTTTATTTGAAAATAGCCAAAGGTTGAAAATTTTTTTTTAATATCTCCTAAAAAAAAGCATGCGTATCACAAACATAAAAAATCAAACTTTTATTTCATAAACAAAGTGAATACTGGAATTGAATTCTTCTTCACGAGCAAATGAGGGTAAAAAGGATCACCCTTTTGTCGTCGTCTTCTTCTTTAGCAATCGCTAAACATGTCATTGGCAAGGAATTGAAGAAGAGCAGCAGAGTTGGCGACGTAATAGAATACACTAAACCATTATTTTGTTACTCAAGGAAAAAAAAAAAAAAAACTACTTGTCGTTTCATCATGCAATTCAAGTGTGACGACAGGTCGTATAAATTAGCGATGACAAGGGCAATATCGCCAGTTGAGCTCCGAATTTCTCTATATATAAATTGGATATTGGAGTTGAATGGAGAAGATGACTGATAATTTAGGGTTTTACAGCCGAAAAGGAGCCGTTCTCTGTACCTTCGATCATCGTCTTGGGCGTATGTGTGCGTATATAGAGTGTTTAGATCGATTTCGATGGTTGATATGTATATATATCGCACATAGTTCTTCTTGGAAACTGTAGTAAATGTAGTTTCCAGGATTTTATCTGTGCGAATAGCAAAGAATCGATCCTTTCTGCTTGAGCCTTCTCCTTGTTCAATTCAGTTGATGGAGATGTGCTCCAATGTTATTGGATCACATTTATTTTTCTACTTCAATCTCAGCTCCTTAATCTTTCATTTTTGAGCTAAGCCCAATTCAATTTTAAAGTGATTACAAGTTCTGCTTATTCAAAAATCAATCAAATGGTGCAGATGCAATTTTTCAGTGATTTTAGATTAAAGGAGATCTGCTCGAGGATTATTTTGTATGTTAGCAGAGGTTCTGTTGAAAGGGCGGGTCAGAGGCTAATATTTAGCCAAGAAATCGGACATTGTTATAATGATGTTGCAAATCTGGGTATACTGCTGGCATGATTGTGCATTGTTCATTCATGGCAGCAATCACCCACAGCAACCCTTTTGAGTCTTCAACTAACTTTAATCTTTTACCATTATCAATCTTACCTCTAAAAAGGCTACTGTTTCAAGACGAGGAGAGTTGTGGATTATTTTCTGCAACACCTAACAATCGCAATCAGTCTTCCCTCTCTTAATTTTCTGTTTTGCTAGATTATTAAACATAGGCACCTCTTCTTCAACATACTTTGCGACATGATTTGCAACCTAAAATTGAACCGATGATTTTGTGTCACTAATTCATTAGCTCAGCGACAAATCAAATTAGTGACTCATCTTTTGTTGCATCATTCTCAAACATTATGCAACATATTGTAAAGAAAATATAAGCTGAATACCTGAAAGGTTCAGCAGATGTGTTCAAGTTTTCAACATATGAAAGCATAAATACGTGCCCCTTAACTATACGGGATGAATTGCACAAGCTAAACTTCTGAATTTTGTGCCTTGGTAGAGTAGATAGCTACAAATTGTATTATACCATAATTGTAACTGTACAGTCTAAATGACAATGGCTTCGAGCAAGATAAGTCATGAAAAAAAAGTACCCTTTCCACAAAATTCACCATCCTTGAATCACTGTATGATATTTCAAAGTCTAGAGCAGGAATTGATTTCCACACGTACTGCCAATTTTTTGACAATATCCTCGATCGAACAGCATATATTGTTGGAAGAAAAGATAATATGTGCTCAAGAATCGAATCAGACAAGTCATCTTTAGCTTCTTGGATTTGCATGCATCCAGAGAACCCATGTTATCCCTGACAGGATTGATTAGCCGGTGATTTATTTGTTCACACAAAGTCCCAACCAAATTTATCAGATTGCAAGCATAAAAAACGACATCAGATTGATACTAGAGATAAAAAAGTTTGGATACTTTGAAACTCGAGTTTTGTGTGTAAGAAAAAAAAAAAAACACGCTGGGAGAATTTTATTTCTGATAAAATCGTAGAATCAATTGAAATTAGTCCAAATTCATATGGGACTGTAAGATAAGAAGGTAATTATGCCAAAAAGTGATTATGCCAAAAAAAAACAACATCAATATCTAAAGGAATTAGTGTTCGTGTTGTATTATATCTCTAATTTTTTTAAATTGTGATAATTTAAAAATTATCTCAAAATTAGTTTCGCATATATATATTATTAACTTTAAATTTTAATTAAAGACACTCTTCCTTTGGGAAAAAAAAATTATCTAATATTAACTTCTTTTGTTATCCAAAATACATATCTGAAGGTAAATTTTTGTCTATTAAGAATGTAACAGTGTTACAAGGCTAAATTTACTAGGAGATATTACACCTAATTGTTGGATGTGTAACATATATCTTAAATATTTTATATTTGACTTATGAAAATAAAATATATAATTTTATATTACACATCTAACAGTCGGATTAATATACTGGGTGAGTGGGCGTAGTTACTTATTTTCGGTGCCGGTTTTCCTCAATTTTTGCCTATAAGACAAAAGATTAGTAACATGACAAACAAAACAACAATACAACTGGGATTCGATACATCCTTCACAGTCTGGATTGATTTAGCGTTCAGGGAACACTTTAAGACAAAGAAAATGCCAGCAAAGGTCTGGAATATCGCTTCGACATAGCTATAAATTTATCATAAAGATTTCAAAAAAGGTTAAGAGTTCAAGAAAAATAAACTTGATAAAACTCAAATTAATTAAACTATACCACCCACAATCCTTAAAAATAAGTAGTCCAATCAGTAAATTATACGACTACAGCACTGTCCTGTCTATGCTCTACCAGAAGCATGCTTCCGGCTGAAACCTACAATAAATTCACAGCTTTCTGAATTTCAAGGTAACTACAGCAACATTTCACGAATTTTCATCATCTGATTTTGGTGTCTTAAGAAATCTTGTAAATATATAACTATCCTTTCCAGAACTGCTGCTCTCTTGAGCAAATTCATCACCGCATACATCCGCTCCCATCCACCATTAAATGATCCGATTTTAATAGTCTTGACATGTGATAAAAAACATGGGTGCGCCAAGTCTAGCATGCCATTATCATTTTTACAGGACAGTTTGAACCCCTGAAATTCATCATCATCAGACATAAATAAATTAATGGATGGTTGATAAATAGCATCAATAATGTATATTAATGGTGGATGTTAATGATCTTTACCTGATTAAAGTCTATAGTTTTAAGATGAGGAGAGTTCTCAAGTATCATATGCAGTGCCTTACTGTCGTAATCAACCGGCCCTTTATTGATTTCAAGCTCCGCTAAATTATTGAAGATAGGCAACTGATCGATGAGCTCTGCATCATGATTTAGGACCTAAAAGTACAGCAAGTTAAGTGTGAACAAGCAGCAGATTGTCTTTTAACATAAAAGATAGCTACTGTACCTCAATGATCGAATGGCATAGCCTCAAGATTTTGACATTGGAAAGTCCTGTAAGCAACTTGGTAACCCGATTGCAATATTGTTTTGATTTGAGAACATTCACATAAGTGAGAATTCGTGCCTCAACTTCAGAGGTCGAATCATAGAAGCTATAGTGGTTGGTGAATTCACCCTTGTAGCAAAATGTTTTAAGACTAGTTCCAAAAATCACTACTTTACGATCAGCCTGTGAATCATGATCAAAATCGTCTTTTGTCCGGAACCTGATTTGAGGGACATGTCGAGAGTCCGGCCTTTGAAGGGCCTCCATTTGAAAGGCCTGCATTTGAGGGCCATGCATTAGAGGGACCTGCATTTGAGGGCCCTGCATTCGAAGGTCCTGTGAGTTCTGATAGAATTTATCGTCTTGTATGAGCAAGGACCAGAGCTTAGGGGCAGAGATGCTTATTGTCTTCAATCTATTCCAGTTGCAGTTAACAAAGAACAAAGTCTCGAGGGCAGGGCCAGAAAATAATTGCTGGGTAGCACGCTCATCATAGAAAATAACTTTCTCAAGAGTCAAGAACTTGAGGCTTGAAATATTGATGGAAGAAGGAAGCCTGACAACTGGAAACTGTCGATCAGAAAATGAACACATTCGCAGTTCTAGCTCTGTCAATGATTGACAAGTAAACAAGAAAGGAGACAATGTAAATGATTGTTTAATATCTTTGACTTTGAGGGAGAACTTCTGAAGTTTGTGCCTTGTAAGTGCATATATCCACGCATTAACACGTTCTATATCATCACCATCAGAACTGGAATACGACACTTTAAATGACTTCAAGCAAGATAAGTTGTGAAGAAGAAGTACCCTTTCCACACTATTCACCATCCTCATAGGATAACATGATATCTCAAAGTCCATAGCAGAAATTGATTTCCACATGTACTGCCACTTCTTTGACAGTATGCTTGATTCAACAGCATATTTTGTCGGAAGAAAAGATAATATATGCTGAAGAATCGAATCAGGCAAGTCATTTATAAACATTCCAGATCTATCCCCATTCTTTAGCTTCTTGAATTTGCATGTATCTAGAGAGCTCATATCATTAATGATTAGATGCTGATTTATCTGTTCACATAAAGTTGCAATCAAATTTACCAAATAGCAAGCATAAAAAAAACAGCATAAGCATAATAACATTTGTTGTCCAGATGACAAGTAGCTTAAATTTTCTATTTAAGATCTTCTAATTGGGTATGGAAAAACAAGCATTATGAGAAATACAAACATAAAAATCCAAACTTTTACATTCATGAACAAAGTGAATACTGGAATACAATTCTTCTTCATGTCTTAACTTCCAAATGCAATTTGGAAATCGCACAAAGAAAAAAAAAATTAATTTGAAAATCAAGGATTATTTATAATAATTAATTACTAATACTTGTAACAGAGCAAACTGAGGATAAAAGGATCGCTAAACTTTGTCAGCGGCAAGGAATTGAAGAAGAGCACCAGAGGTTTTTTTTTTCTTTTTTTTTTGTTAAGCAAAAGAAGAGCACCAGATTTGGTGATGTAAAAGGATATATTTTTTACATCCTTATTATTTGGGAAAAGGCACTAAACCATTATTATTTGGCAAAAGGCACAAATATGACCTTAATGTTTACCTCAATTCTCATTAATTCTCATTTTGGCACTTTATATTTTTTAAAGCCCAATTATCATCCTAATATTCTCAAATTTGATGCATTTAAACACTACATTTATCGGTGTTAAAATTTCCAGTTAGAACCAAGGGACAATGTCCAAAAATGATCCTCATGTTTACCCCAATTCACATTTTGACACTTTATATTTTTTTATTTGATAAAAAATTAAATTCAATATTTCAACAATTTTATTTTTACTTTAATTTTAAGAATAAATTATTTAAGTTTCAAATTTTAATTATTTTATAAAATTTAATGAAATTTTTTATTTCAATACATATAAACTAAGATATAATTTAAACTAATTTCAATAAATTTTTTATTTCAATATTTATTATTGATTTTAGTTGTCAATTTTTTATATTTTCCTATTATTCTAGTAGTATAAAAAATAACTACATATTAAAATAAAATCATAGAGTATAAATAACATAAATATTAATTAATTAATTTATAATTAAAGTATAATATATGTATTTAATACCACATACAAAATTATAATAAATATAAAAACTATTCAACTATTTAGCATTAGAAACTAATTTGTGCATTTATTATTCATATTTTAATATTTTAATCAATAATTATAATTAAGTTTTAAAAAATAATTAAAAATTGAAGCTCAAATAATTTATTCTTGAAATTTAAAAATCAAAATAAATTATTAAAATATTAAATTTAATTTTTTTCTTCAATTAAAATCATAAAGTGTCAAAATGAGATTTGGGGTAAACACGAGGGTCATTTTTGAACATTGTCCCTTGGTTTTAATAGAAAAATTTAACATCGTTAAATGTGGTGTTTAAATGCAACTTTAGGGTTATAATTGGACTTCAAAAAACATAAAATGTCAAAGTGAGAATGGAGGTAAACATTAGGGTCATATTTGGATCTTTTTCCTTATTATTTTACTCAAGGTAATAAAAAAAGCTCTTGCTATAGTGTAAACGTTTGTATCTATGCAAATAAAATTAAAACTTGAATTTATTTTTATTTGATTATGACCATTGATTATTTTGGTGTATCAATATTTATAAAATATATCAATAGTTATAATTAAATTAGTATTAATCTAATGGTTCTAATTGTATTTATATAGATACAAATGTTTGTATTGTAGAATGACTCATAAAAAAAATACTTGTTGTTTAGTCATGTAGTTTTACTCAAGTGTAATGGCAGATTGTATAAATGAGTGACAAGTGACGAGTGGTGACAAGGACAATATCGCCCTTGGAGCCCTGAATTTCCCTATATATAAATTGGATGTTGGAGAAGGAGATTGAAATAATTTACACTGTGCATGACAATCATAGAGGGAAGGGAAGTGAATGTTTTTATTTTTTTTAGTACAAAGTCTCAGCAACCGCCGGAATTAGTATCTTAGATTATGTTAGAGGGGACAGGGGTAGGGTTGGAGTGAGTTTTGAACCCGCACTCCTAAGAGGGCAAGCAAAAGCCCTTACCACCACAGCTAAAGCATGAGGCGAAGTGAATGTTTTTTAAAGGAAAGGAAAGAGAGGGGAAGGGAAGAGAATAAAAAGTATAATTTTATTGTGTTTAGTAACTTAAAATTAATTAATAAAGGGAAAGGAAAAAGAAATTGTTTAAAAAGGAAATAAAACTTTAAATTATAATGTGTTTTGGAGTTGAAATATTTTACACCTCTAATCAATTTCACCTTATATAAAAAAATGAGGAGAAATAATTCCCCTTTAATTCCCTTTTTCCCCTCTATTAAGTTTTAATAGCCAAACAATATAAGATCTAATTCCCCTCCTATTCCATTTCCTTCCCTTCATGTTCCCCTCAAGTCATGCATAGTGTTGCACTATGCATGGATGAGGGGGAAAAATAAGGGGAAGGGAAGGAAAGGGAATTGAAGGAGAATGAGATTTTAAATTATTTGGCAATTA
This sequence comes from Mallotus repandus, assembly GCA_949671775.1. Classification (NCBI taxonomy): domain Eukaryota; kingdom Viridiplantae; phylum Streptophyta; class Magnoliopsida; order Malpighiales; family Euphorbiaceae; genus Mallotus; species Mallotus repandus. The sequence continues at coordinate 16,797 of CATIWM010019823.1, read as the reverse complement.
CAATTATTTTTAAGGGGAAGGGAATTATTCCCCCTCATTCCCCTTACAGAAGGGGAAAATCATTACACCCTAAATTGGAGTGTAAAAAATTTTTCCTCCTAGGAGGAGAAATTAATTTATGTAAGTAGACATTTTTACCTTTATTATTTTATTCATAATTTTAAAATAACACATTTATATATTTAGGTTTTTATTTCTTATTTTTTTAGGTTTTCTTTCATTTTCAATTTGTTGTTCTTGCTTCTCCCATTTGTTGTGGTTAGCTTGTTTCAAGTTTTCAATTGAGGTAACTATTTTATGAATAATTTTTTATATTTCTAGTAATTAATAAATTGATAGTTCAAAAATTTTTATATTGATAAATTAGTATACCTATATAAACCGTGACATATTTTATAGAAGAATAAAAATAAATCAATAAAATACGTGTATAATTTAAAATATAAAAAATATAATATAAATCTATGGGATGTTATATAAATATAATATATTGGTTCAGTCATCTTGCAATAATTCTTATTTTATTTTTTTTACTTATCCAAATAAAGTTACAGTATTTCTCCTTATTTTATATTTCCATTCACTTTTTATCATCAAATACGTCTAGATCTAAAAATTTTCACCCCTTCCCTTTATATTCCCTTCCCTCCCCCTTCCCCTTGTGTTGCCATGCATAGTGTTAGAGTTTTACAGCCGAAAAGGAGCCGTTCTCTGTCTCTTAGATCATCTTCTTGGGTGTGTGTAGATTTATACATGATTTTGATGGTTGACATGAATATATATCGCATATAGTTCTTCTTGGAAACTGTAGTAAATGTAGTTTCCAGGATTTTATCTGTGCGAATAGCAAAGAATCGACCCTTTCTGCTTGAGCCTTCTTCTTGTTCAATTCAGTTCATGGAGATGTGCTCCAATGTTATTGGATCACATTTGTTTTTCTACTTCAATTTCAGCTCCTTAATCTTTCATTTTTGAGCCAAGCCCAATTCGATTTCAAATGGTGCAGATGCAATTTTTCACTAAATTCAGATTAAAGGAGATCTGCAAATGCAAATGGAGATCTGCTCGTGGATTATTTTGTATGTTAGTAGAGGTCCTGTTGAAAGGGTGAGTCAGAGGCTAATTTTTAGCCAAGAAATCGGACATTGTTATAATGATCTTGCAAATCTGGGTATACTGCTGTCATGATTGTGCATTGTTCATTCATGGCAGCAATCACCCACATCTACCCTTTCGAGTCTTCAACTGACTTTAATACCAAAATTCATCATTTACCATTATCAATCTTACCTCTAAAAAGGCTACTGTTTCAAGACGAGGAGAGTTGTGGATTATTTTCTGCAACACCTCACAATCGCAGTTAGTCTTCCCTCTCTTAATTTTCAGTTCATACTTTGCGACATGATTTGCAACTTAATTAAAAATGAACCGATGATTTTGTGTTACTAATTCATTATCTCAGCGACGAATTAGTGACCCATCTTTTGTTGCATCATTCTCAAACATTATGCAACATATTGTAAAGAAAATATAAGCTGCATACCTGAAAGGTTCAGTAGATGTGTTCAAGTTTTTAACACATGAAAGCATATACATGAAAGCATAAATACGTGCCCCTTAACTAACTATACAGGATGAATTGCATAAGCCATAATCAATGTAGAATTGACCATAATAACTGAACTTTTTGAGACATGTTCCAAAGATTACAACTTCACAGCCATCTCCATTATCTCCCTTTGCATCATGGAATATACACAAGTACCAAAGTTTCGGGGCAGAAATATTTATAGACCGGAGATTCCCCCAGTGACAGTAACTTTATGGTCAACTGCTCAAGATCCTGAGACCTGAAAAAAATTGAACAAAATAAGGAAGCCTGAGGATATGTCGGAGGATATATCGGAACATTTCCACTTCTAGCGTGGTCAAAGATTGGGAAGTAAACAAGCAATGTGGCAATGTAAATGATTCACTCAAGTCACGCAGGCGGAGATGCAATTCCTGAATCCCATGGCTTGCTACAGCAGATATCCATGTATTGACATGATCCGTGTCAGGATTTACTGAACAAGATAGAGACAAGTAGCATCTTTCAAGAAAAGCTCACGAATATGTGCCTCAACTACAGAGCAAGAATTGCAAAAGCTATAGTCGTTGAGGAATTCACCCTTGTAGCTAAATGTTTTGAGAGAAGTTCCAAGAATTACCTTTACAACCAGCCTTATGATCCATTTTATCCTCTTTTATGGACAAGGACCAGAGTTTAGGGGCAGAGATACTTATTGTCTTCAAGTTATCCCAGTTGCAGTTCTCTATGGATAAAGTCTCGAGGACTGGGCTAGAAAATAACTGCTGGGTCGCACACTCATCAGAGAAAATAACATTCTCGAGAGTCAGGAACCTGAAGCTTGAAAAATTGATGGAACGAGGAAGCTTGACAACTTGAGACGCACCAGAGTAAGATGAAGACATTCGTACTTCTAGCTCTGTCAAACATCTTTCGCTAAACAAGGAGGCAATGTAAATGATGGTTTAACATCTTTCGCTATGAGGGACAACTTCTGAATTTTGTGTCTTGGTAGAGTAGGTAGCCACGAATTAACACGTATTATATCATCACCATCATAATTGTAACTGTGCAGTCTAAATGACAATGACTTCGAGCATGATAAGTTTTGAAAAAAAGTACCCTTTCCACAAAATTCATCATCCTTCACTGTATAATATTTATTTCAAAGTGATCTAGAGCAGGAATTGATTTCCACACGTACTGCCAAATTTTTGACGAAGAAGAGATGATGTTGGTAATCAGAAATCAAAGATTGCCAATGATGATAGAGACGTGTCAAATAACAGGAGGGCACTTGTGAAAAAAAAAAAAACTGAAGCTCCAAATTAAATATCAAGAAACGTCAGAGTTCAAGTGAAGTTTACAGCAAATCAAAAAAAAAAAAGAACTTCCAAAGTTGGTGCAAAACGAAGAAGAGATGATGTTGGTAATCAGAAATCAAAGATTGCCAATGATGATAGAGACGTGTCAAAGAACAGGAGGGCACTTGTTGTTATACGTGTTTGTATATTAGTTGGTAGAATAAAAGCTATCCCACATTGTTTGTGGAAAATAGTTTAGTGTCCCTTATTTTATAAGGCACGCCTAAACTTTTGATTTAAAAGAAAAAGGAGGAAACTAAATTTGCTTCAAATTTGGTGGCAAATATTCATTGGAGTATAAATAAATAATTAATTAATATATAATGAAATATGTATAGTCTAATGATGACACTTGGTTGTTTAATAACTGTAGAAGTCTATTTATATAATATAATTATGGTGCCATTTAATGTAATTTTTCTCTCTTCTCTTCTCTTTTCTTCTCTATATTTCTTCCAACAAGAAGTTCTCTGTGAATTTACAGAAATTGCTATCTATAAATTTAAAAGGCTTTGTTGCATTTGAAGGTACATTGTCTTAACCTTGTAGCAAATGTTGTGGGGGCAATCAATACCTTAAAGATAGTGATATCACGCCTCAAAGCCTTTAAACTACCCATTGTCTCTAACACTTGTAAAAAAAAAACTGAGTAGCAGTGGGAAGAGTTGGACAAGAGCTCTCGGGTCAAAAGTCGAGCGTTGAGCAACCATCAAATACCGGACACTAGTTCACTGAACATTCAAATTTCGGGTACCAAGCGATCAAATCCGGAGTTAACCAACCACCCAGATATGACAATCTCTAGCTTATGGGGAGTTTTGGAACACCTGGTTTTGAAGCAAGTTGTGTCTAAGTTTGTTTACTTAGCTCCTAAATTCTTTTGGTACCGAGTTTGACTTCTGGACGAAGATGCAACATACAAACGACTATACAATGAGGGATTAATTGATTACAGGGCTTTTATTCTACTATCGTTGTTAGTTCATACAAAGGGTACAAGTCAAGATAAAGCTGGCTAGCAATGCCATGTGCTTTCTTTCTCATTTACTGGATTAAAAAACATATATATAGAAAGCTTGAAAAAGAACCGAGAAACCCCCGCCTATGGAAAGCTTGCATCACCAGAGTTATGTTGCAATGACATTCCAATTGACTTGCTGAATGGCCTTCTATGACGAAGAGTTAGCACGAAAAAGGAGCCAAGATTGACCTCTGCCCAAAGCTGTGAACCTTGCGGTGTGGCAATACGAAGGCCATGGCATTACTGAATTATTGAGCAGAAGTTCTTTTAGAAAACTGATGTCTGTTGGAGAGGAGAGGGAGGTTTGAGAGAAAAAAAAATATTTAGATAGAAGAGGAATACTTAAAAGAAATGCTTTTGATTTATTTCAACTCATACTTCAAACTCAAGTACAAGGGGTATTTATAGGTACATATTTAACTCTTAAACTCTAAAATACATGTACTATAATTAATAAACTAACGTTGAATTTAAACACTTAATTAATAAACACACATTAAACTTAAACACTTAATGAACTCACATTGAAACTCACATATTGAATAACCGTACGTTGAATCATGCACACACCAAAATGTAAAAACTTCTTTAGAAAACGCAAATTAATATTTAACACTCCCCCTTATTTTGTGTTTTTCTTCTTTACTCCAAGCATTTCTCGTAATTGCCAAAAAATTTCAAACTTGAGTGACTTTGTAAAAATATCAGCAACTTGATCCTGTGTCTTTGCATAGTTGAGCTCCTCTTCTTTCTTTTCGATGCATTCTCTAATGAAATGATACCTCGTATCACTATGCTTACTTCGATCATGAAGTACCGGGTTCTGTGCTAATGCCTGTGCAGACTTGTTATCAATGCAAATTTTTGTAGCCTTCCTTGCTTCAAATGAAGTTCCTCTAATAACCTTCTAAGCCAAATAGCATGACAAACATAAGATGTACCAGCCACATATTCAGCTTCACAGGTTGAAAGAGTTACAATGGATTGCTTCTTTGAACTTCAAGTAACAGCACAATCACCCATGAAAAATACAAAGCCGGTATTGCTTTTTCTATCATCAACGTCTCCCGCAAAATCACTATCACTAAATCCAACAAGCTTAAAATCAATGGTGAAGAACAGAGCAACCCATCATCAATTGTACCTTTGAGATAACGAAGAATCCTCTTTGCAGCTTTCATGTGAGTAGATGTAGGAGCTTCTATAAAATGTCTTATCACTCCAACTGCAAAAAGAATATCTGGCCTTGTACATGTCAAGTATCTCAAGCTTCCCACAACGCTTTTGAATAAAGTGAGATTTTCCTTGTGTCCTTCTTCGAATCTTGGAGGTTTTATTCCAACTTCTATGGGTGTGTTCACAAGATTGCAATCAAGTATTTTAAACTTCTTTAATACTTCTCTTGCATAGCTTTCTTATGAAATAAAGATTCCATCCTCCATTTCCTTCACTTTCAAGCCCAAATAGTAAGACATTATCCCTATATCTGTCATTTCAAACTCTAGTGACATGACTCTCTTGAAATCTTTAAATAGTTTTGGATTATTGCTGGTGAAGATAAGATCATCCACGTAAAGAAAAACAAGCAACACATCTTTGTTTTCAAATAATTTCACATAAAGAACATATTCATAAGAGCAACAAACAAGCCCATTATCTTGGAAGTACTTGTTGATGTGAGTATTCCATGCTCGTGGTGCTTGTTTTAAACCATATAATGTTTTCTTCATTCTCAACACTTTATCTTCATGGCCTTTAACTACAAAGCCAATTGGTTGCTCAACATAAACTTCTTCTTCAAGATAGCCATTTAGAAAAGATGACTTTACATCAAGTTGGTAAATCTTCCACTTCATTTGGGCTGCCAAAAAAATTAATAAACGAATTGTCTCCATGCGAGCAACAGGTGCAAACACTTCTTCATAGTCCACTCCATATTTTTGCTTGTAACCTTTAGCAACAAGTCTTGCTTTATTTCTCACTACATCTCCATTTGCATTCTTTTTTTCCTTATAGACCCATTTGACACCAATAGCTTCATGACCCTTGGGAAGAGTTGACAATTCCCAAGTGTCATTCTTCTCAATTGCATTGATTTCTTCCTCCATAGCTTGCGTCCATTTTTCATCTTTCATGGCCTCTTCAAAGTTTAAAGATTCACTATCTATAAATAGACAAAACAAATCATTAACAGTGATTTCTTCAGTTTTATCATAAATTTCAGACAAACTCCTCGTTTTCTGTGGTCTTTCACTAGAGCCTTCATCATGTGAAAAAGAAAGAGGAGAATGAGGTGGAGTAGTAGGAGGAGGTGGAGTTGTATCTTGAATTGATGTTGTGATATCTTCTTCAAAATATGGAAGAAAATCATAGGTGCTCTCTTCTTTTATCTCCCAATCCCATGTTGCTTCCTCATTAAACTCAACATCTCAACACACCATGATCTTGCCATTGCTTGGGTTGTACAACTTATAGGCTTTGGAATTTTGATTATAGCCGATGAAGACATGTTTGACACTACGATCATCTAGCTTACATCTTTCTTGTTGTAGAACATGAGCATATGCAACGCTTCCAAAAATTTACAAGTGAGCGACACCAAGCTTTCTTTTACTCCATGCCTCTTGTGGTATTTGATCTTTGACATTTGCTGTAGGAGACCAATTTGATAAATAAACTGCACAAGAAATAGCTTCTACCCAAAACTCTTTAGGCATGAGTTTGGCTTTTATCATACTTCGAGCCATGTTGAGAATAGTTTTATTCTTCCTCTCAGCTACTCCATTTTGTTGTGGTGATCTTGGAACTGTCAAAGGATAATGAATGCCATATAATTCATAAAAATCACTGAACTCCTTTTATGTGAATTCACCTCCCTGATAAGATCTCAAAGCCTTAATTGGGTAGCCACTTTCATTCTCCACACGAGCTTTAAAACTCTTGAATGCTTCAAATGCTTAGATTTCTGTTTAAGAAAATAAACCCAAGTCTTCCTACTATAGTCATTAATGAAAAGCAGAAAGTATCTATTTTTACCAAATGATGATGGCTTGATTGGTCCACACACATCGGTATGAACAAGTTGAAGTGGTTTGGTTGCTCTTATCATGGCTTCTTTTGGAAAACTCCTCCTTGAATGCTTGCCAAGTAGACATGCTTCACATAGATGATGTTGGTGATTGATAAGAGGCATTCCATTCACCATGTACTTATCTCCTAAAAGTTTGAGTGCTCCAAAATTTAAGTGCCCAAATCTCATATGCCAACGTCATGCTTCATCTCTCACATCCACCTTCAAGCACTTCACTTCAATTATCTTGAGATTCAATAAAAACATTCTATTTTTTGACATAGACACCTTAGCAATTAAATTTCCATTTTGGTCTCTAAGCCAAAGACAATAATTTTTCATGTTAACTTCATATCCCTTCTCAAGAAGTTGCGCCAAACTTAAAATATTACTTTTTAGTTTAGGAACATAGTAAACATCATGAATAAGTCTATAGCTCCCATTTCTAGAAGAAATTAGAATAGTACCTTTCCCACAAATTTGAATCTTTGAAGAATCTCCAAAAGAAACATTACCTTGCACATTTTCATCAAAACTTGCAAATTTTAGTTCATCTCCACACATGTGATTGCTTGCTCCATTATCTAAGTACCATGAGCTTTCTTCGTTTCTCTCATCAACTTTAAAAGTAAACAATAAAGTGGGCTCTTCATCTTCTTGCTTGTTGACAACATTGATTTGTTTATCGGCATGCACCTTTTCATCAGTACATTCCTAAGCATAATGCCAAAATTTATCACAATTGTAACATTCAACATTAGCTTTGTCATACCTCTTCTCATTTGGCCTTAGATTGTTGCCTCTTCATCTTCCTCTTGCTCTCCCATGACCATTAAATTATTGATTGCTTTTCTCATTAAAGTTGTTATAATCACCTCTACCTCTTCCTCTTTGTCCATGACCACGCCCTCTACTATGTGAAAGGAAATCGGTTATGCTACTTAGGCTTTAAGAATAGTGTGGTGAGCACTTACCTAAGTAGAGTAAATTTCAAAAATTTACTTTCTCATCCCTTCATCACATAAAGAATTTCCACTCTCAAGATCCATTTTGCATTTAAACACATAGCTAACATACATCAACATGTATCAATATAATCTTAGGAAATTATATTGTTGGAATACTTACAATTTCCTAAGAGTTTGATGTAGACCATAAATAATCTAGTACAATGGATTGCTCTCTTGAATCAATGCTAAGCCACCCAAGTGTATGGCCTCTAGTTTGAAACCCCAAAGCCCTCCATTCACCTTCTTGCCTTCAATCAAGTATTGTTCCAAGCAGCTCTCTTATGACCCAAGAAGCTTGAACTAACTTGATTCTACTAACAAGTATAAGAGTATACTTTTGGTATATGTTTGGTTTCCTTTTGACTTATTTCTTGTCTCTACACTTTCCACTAACACTTAATGGATATTCAAAAACTTATCACCTTATTAACTCTTAATAAGGTTATATTTATATGTAGAGAATTAGTGTTTTATTAGATATAAACACATAAATATCTCTTATACCATCATCATTAGAAGGCCACCTTGCATGCCACCTTATAACTTAGTTAAGAGTATATATATGCATATATCTTATAAGTGTAGAGATTATTTAAACACATCTCATATGTTTAATCCACATATATATTTCTCTACATATCCCACTAACCAATTTGTCCCAAAAGTCAACTAAACACACATAAGAGAAAATATCTCCTAATATGCCAAAATGACTTAAATTAATAAATGGACTTGGGCCTGGTTGTTGAACCAACATTTGGGCTAACATTTAGGCCAAGCCCAATCCATAAATCAATTGGGCCTAGTTGATGGACTTAGGCCTTTTGGTTGGGCCAACACTTGGCTCAAAGCCCATTCCATCAAACTAATGGGCCTTAGGTTGATGGGCTTTGGGGTTGGGCCAACATTTGGCCCAAGCCCATTCCACCAAACTAATGGGCCTTGGATTAATCTTTGGGCCTAGGCCCACACACCTTGGGCCATTAATCCAAGTCCATAAGGAAATAATATATACTCTTTATTTAACACTTTAATTAATATCTTATATTAATCAAGTATTTAATAATTAAACTCTTGGTGGAATTAGATTTCATGATATGCTAGAATCATTGCTCAAAGCATAAATCCAATTCCATTAATCTTAATTAATTGATTAAACTCTTTAATCAATAATTAAATTAAAAAGGTGATATGGAAAAATGCTTTTAGGTGTGACTTACTAGGTTCATGTCTAATTGGCAATGAGAATATAATATCAACTCTTGATATTATTTGAAACTCTTTCAAGTCTAAATGTGAAAATCTCAATTATAAACATTTAGTTCTCATAAGTTGTGAGTGACCCCTAGCATCGATATCACAACTATCCAATTAGAAATGAATGCATATGATGATTCACACGAACCCTTATGGTCATAATTACCATGCACTGGAATCCCTTCATTAGAAGATCTCGATATAGCCTAGAGTCAAGTTAAAGTCAAACTCTAATAGCTTTATCATATTACCTCATCTTAAGTTATTCTTAATAAAACATAACAAATACTAGAGACACTTTCTATCACTGAAACTCTTTCAGACTGTGTTATGTTTGTCCTAGCCAAGAACTTTATTCATCAAGAATAAACTTAGATAACATAGGATCTATCCTAGTTCACTCTAGGGAATGAATCCCATCTTGGTTGAACACTTATCCCTACATTAAACTGACTAGAGCCACCACACGCCATATACCCATGTGTGATTAACATAAGTATGTAAGCGGTAACAAACTCTAACCACTAAAATATGGATGACCGTGTCACCTCAGGTCAAAGGACTATATGCACCATTATGACCTAAACTGTGATTGTTGACTATAAGTGAATATCCTTGCGATCACTAATCTAACGTCACTGTTCGATCTACTCATCACATGAGTATCCACGTGTCTATTCTTATATCTCATATCAAATAGCATGAGACTCACTACCTCCCACTATTAGTATCACATACTAATCAAGGAAAATAGACAGAGGTGATAGTTTAATTAATATTACCCAAATATTAATTAATTGACTATGAACATTTATAGCATATGTACTAAATAAATTTGTTGCTCATATTATCAACTCTTGATAATAAATTATTTAACATAATTCTAAAACATAAATACTCAAATAAATAAACACTTTATTTAAATGAATATTGTATTACCATTTGGGATAATTTACAATGTCATTATATTTTAAAAAATGACGCTATGGCACATCTATGCTAACGATATGCCCTCTTGCTTGTCCTCTGTAAGTAGTTCCTCCATTATCATCCTTTAAAGAAACCTTCGCTTTGAGAGCTTGCTCCAATGGTTCATCTTGTCTCCTTTTAATTTTGCCTTCATGAGCTTGTAAAGATCCCTCCAATTGTTTAAGAATCATAGAATCCAAATCTTTGGATTCCTCAACAACACAAACCATATAATCAAACTCTAGAGTCAAGGATCGACGAAATTTCTCTACCACACGAGCATCTTCAATTTTATCTCTATATCTCTTCATTTGATTCACAATAGCCTTTACCCTTAAGCAATAATCTAAAATTGACTCAGATTCCTTTATGCATACAACTTCAAAAGCACTTCTTAGTGATTGGAGTCGCACCTTATTCACTTTGTCAACTCCTTAAAAGAAATTTTGCAAAATCTCCCATGCTTCTTTTGACATGGTTGTATTCAAATATTGAATCATCCAAACATTGATGGATAAGAGTGAGGGCTTGTTGATCTTTCTTTTTTAATTTTGCTAAAGCATCCTTCTCATTTTAAGATAAAGTATTTTCATTTTGAGGTTGCTCATACCCCTTTTCTACAATCTCTTATACGTCCTGTGAGCCAAGAACATCTTTCATGCGAAGACACCGTGTTTCATAATTTTCTTTTATGAGGTGAGGAAATTGAAATAAATGGACTCCATTATTTACCATTTTTCAAAAAGAAGAACCAAGCTCTGATGCCACTTTGTTGGAGAGAAGAGGGAGGTTTGAGAGAAAAAAAAATATTTAGATAAAAGAGGAATACTTAAAAGAAATGGTTTTGATTTATTTCAACTCATACTTCAAACTCAAGTACAAGGGGGTATTTATAGGTACATATTTAACTCTTAAACTCTAAAATACATGTACCATAATTAATAAACTAGCGTTGAATTTAAACACTTAATTAATAAACATGCATTGAACTTAAACACTTAATGAACTCACATTGAAACTCACACATTGAATAACCCTACATTGAATCATGCACACACCAAAATGTCAAGACTTCTTTAGAAAACACAAATTAATATTTAACAATGTCAAGTAAATATTTAGATTGCACTAACTATCTAGTGCTCGCTTTAGTTCCATGAGAACCCATGGATGGAGCTACCATTAATGGACATCTTCAATGGCTCGCACAGTTTTATTACTTGAAATAGTTATGTTATAAACACAACTATAAAATAAAAACTGGAAGATGGGGAAGATAGAAGGAGACAGATCTTGAACAAGAATGGTTCTCGGAGCGTAGGCTGAACTCCGAGCACTGAGCATTCACTAAATCTTCGAATACTAAGATTTCTTGAGTGTTGAACATCTACTGAACATTCACTTTGTGCATATCCATCAAGTCCTGAGTGATGAGCTTCAAAGCATTAAAGTATAAAGATAATTGGGCATCCAAGTCTGAGCATCAAAGAATTAGAGAATCCAGGTTTGAACTTTGAAGAGTCCAAGTAGCAAAAGTTTGAGTCACAGCAACCTTCAACCCTAAAACTTCATGCCAAATGTTGGCTCATACTGCTTGGGGCATAATGGACTATCATTAAGCATCAAAAACCAAGATTATAAGCTAAGCATTAAATATCTATTGAACACTGGGTACCACAACCATCTTCGCAATCAAAGTTTCAAAGAGTTTTACCGTCGATACAGTAGCTTGCAAAGTCCAAAGTTCCAGACAAATAGCAAGAAAGGCAAAGCTGAGACTCCATGCATGAATGTGCCAACTCATTTAATAAACGTTAGATCCAAGTCTTCACGTTACTCGACGACAACCAACAATGAAGCAAATAATGCACGAATAAATATTCGTTACTCAAAGGCGGGATAAAAGCACGTCAAAGAGATAAGTTTTCATTTTCAAATATTTATTTTTATTTCTTAATTATTTATTCACATAGAATACTTATAGTTTGACACACAAGCATACTTACATACACATAGATGTTCAATACATGATTATTATATGCAAAAGCACGCACCCCTCACATTAATATATTTTTATATCAAAGACTGACATTTAATAAAAAATGCATCAAAATGATCCCAAAAATTATGTCTTTTGACCACTGTCACAGATAAAAGACATACTTTGACAAAGCTCAATACAGATAAGAGCCTTAGCAAATTTAAAATTCATGGGATTTGCATTCGGCAAAGAACTTACTACACATGGTTGGAATTGTAAAATATCTGTGAAAAATTCAAAGACAACCAGAAGTGAGAACAATCTTCATGGAAATTTCAAAGAATCATCGAGGTGGTCATCCTAATTTCGTGCACCCAACTGACCGGTCATTTGCACCATATAAAGATTTTGAGGAAGTGGGGAGCTCGGATAACGACTCATAAAAAAAAAAGAGAATTATATCACCAAAGACTTGTGCAAATTAAGTGGAGATTTTCAACAACATCAGCATGGTTGGATCTCGTGAAAGGCATTTCATTGAGTTCAGTCCCATGCTAATCTTCAGCTAGCATCGACAAAAGGCATATTTGAGCACCAACACATCAAATTTTAGATCTGACAATGAAGATTTGAGTCAAGCATTGAAGTAGAGTCCATGAATTGGACACTCAGACTTCCTTTAAATATTCAGACACTCAACAAAGATGATATTGAACATTCAAATTAGAGTCCTTAGATTACTTCGCAATAACTGAAAAAATAAACGAACATAAATATTCATTAACTTTAAGGCGGGACAAGAGCACTGCAACAAGGTAGTAATAGAAAAGAATTACAAGTCAAATAACAAAGAAGCAGAAGATGGTATTTTTAGGGCCCAAATCTAGAAGACTTTCAATAAACTCATTATATTGGGCCGTAAAATTAAAAATCAATTGAAAGATGCAAGCAAAGAATCGAGAGGAACAATTTCTCTTCATAGCAATGCTCGACAAAATCAAACATCAACATCAACAATGTTCAAAGTCAACATCTATCATTATTCTGGCTAGACAATTGTCCTCAACAAAGCTATCAAAATACAAAGTCGAGCAACATTGAATACTTCTTTAGATCTCGGGTTGCTTTTATAACTCGGGCCTTTTTTCATAACACCGAGATTGACCTCATGGTCACAGGCACTCAGGCCTCAGTTCATAACACCAAGATTGACCTCATAGTTACAGGCACTCGGGCCTAGTTTCATAACACCGAGATTAACCTCATGGTCATAGGCACTCGGGGCTCGTTTCATAATCTGAGATTGACCTCATGGTCACAGGCACTCAAGCTTCGCTTCTATAGCATCGAGCATCTAAGCCTCGAGCACTAAAAACTCTAGCGACGGCTGGTCCCGTCAGATCATTTCTGTAATGGGTTAATCCTTTGGGTCGTTTCATAAACACAGAGCATCTATAAGTCCAACTAGCATCTTCATATCTCTACTCAGACATCATAGAATTTTGAGTCTCCATACTGAGCATCCTTTGGCATTAGTGACTGAGGCTGGCCACCTCAGCTTACCCGTTAGCGTCAGATACCATCATCAATAATTCTAATATCCAAGCAACCGTCAATGCATCCCGCACATTCAGAGCACTCAGACATAAATATCCAAACAGACTTTTATGGGGGACTCTTGATACCCATTTTAAGTATCCTATTTTAATAAGGGTTATAATCCCTAAAGAGGAAGAATACTTGAATAAGAACAAAACCTGATAAGGAAGTCTATTCTCTCCTAAACAAGGTAATTCTATAAGACTAAAGAATTCTATTCCTAAGAGGTTTATGTCTAATATCTCACTATATATACATCTCATGGCATCTTATATGAGGGGAGATCATTTATTCACACATTTTCATATTCTACATCATCATACCATCATTCCATCATACAAGCACCCATCCAACACTAATTATATTCTATCTATTCTACTTTCCTTGATTTATTATTATTTTCTCTATACAAATACTGACTTAATCTTTGGAGTGTTTATGAGGGAAATCCCACCCCTTCACCTGACTTCCTCATCGATACAGGTTCCACAAGTAAAGATACGATTCAAAGTTATCACTATATGATCCACAATCCTTAAAAACAAGCACTTAAATCAAAAAATGGTAGAACAACAGCTTTGTCCTCTTTGTGCTTCATCATAGGCGTGCAACCAGCTAAATTCGTAGGTTTGTGACTTTCTTGAAAATTGCAACAACATTTCATGAAATTGCATCATCTTATTTGGGTTACTTAAAAAATCACGGTGTAAAGATAAAACTATCCTTTCCAGAACTGCTGCTCTCTTGAGCAAATTCATAACCACAAACATCTGCTCCCATCCACCATTAAATGATCTAATTATAACAGTCCTGAGGTGTGATAAAAAACATGGATGTGCCTAGTCTAACATCCCATTTTCATTCTGAAAGGACATTCCACCCCCTAAAATTTATCATCATCAGACATACTTAGTATTTAATTTATAGTCCATATGTAGCAGCAATTACGTGTATGTGTATATATATTTATTAATGGTTGATGTCGTTAATGATCTTTACCAAATTAAAGTCGATAGTTTTGAGACGAGGAGAGTTCTCAAGTATCATATGCAGCGCCTCACTGTCGTATTCAATTGGGCCGTTAATGATTTCAAGCTTGGCTAAGTTATTGAAGATAGGCAACTGATCAATGAGCTCTGAGTCATGATTTAGGACCTAAAAATATAGCAAGTTAGTATGAACAAACAGTAGATTGTCTCTTAACGTAAAAAAATAGCTATCTTACCTTAATGAACCAACGACATAGCCTCAAGATTTTGACATTGGAAAGTTCTGTAAGTAACTTAGTAACCCGACTGACATATTGTGTTGATTTGAGAACATAAATGGAATTTAGAATACGTGCCTCAAATACAGAGGTTGCATTGCAAAAGCTGTAGTCGGTGGTGAATATACCATCGTAGATAAATGTTTTAAGACTAGTTCCAAAGATTATTACTTTACAACCAGCCTGTAGGTTGTGATCCATTTGGTTATCTTGTTGAAATGTTAGGGGCCCACAAGTAATTAATGGAGCAAAATAAATGAAATAATAGGACACAATAATTTAATGTGGTTCGGCAGAGCCTACGTACACGGTCAAAGACGACAAAATAATTTTCACTATGGTAACAAAAGGAGATTATAAAATATGGCTAGACAATACTCAAAGTTTGACCACACCTAAATATTTAAAGTAGTCAAGTGTTTAAACCAAAAACTCACCAATTCACTTACTCTACCCGTACAAGAAACTATGCTTTGCTTATGTTTCTTTTTGTTGTGTGTTAAACAAATAGAGAGTAAGGCTATTTATAGCCAATGAGAAGCAAGAATACATGGCCACAAATTAAAGACCAAATTTGTGGTTATTAGCCAAATATCCACTTATCTTAATTCATGTGGTCATTAGCCAATTATCTAATTATCCACTTATCTTCAAAGCATATCAAGTGGCTAACAATCAAGACACATGTATTACATGTTTGCTATGAGCAAGAACCAGAGTTTAGGGTCAGAAATACTTATCGTCTTGAATCTATTCCAGTTGTAGTTCTAAATGGACAAAGTCTTGAGGACTGGGCCATAAAATAACTGCTGAGTCGCACGCTCATTAGAGAAAATAACATTCTCAAGAGTCAAGAACTTGAGGCTTAAAAGATTGATGAAAGAAGGAAGCTTGGCAACTTGAGAAGCTTCAGCAAAAATTGAAGGCATTCGCAATTCTAACTCTATCAATGATTTACAAGTAAACAGGCAAGGAGACAATGTAAAGGGTACTTTAATATATTTCACTATCAAGGAGAACTTCGGAATTTTATGCCTTGTTAGCGCATATATCCACGCATTAACACGTTCTATTTCAATATCATCACCCTGATAGCACACCAGTTTAAATGACTTTAAGCAAGATAAGTTATGAAGGAAAAGTACCCTTTCCACAAAATTCCTCCTCCTTGTTGAAGGACGATTTGATATCACACAGTCATATGATATCACAAAGTCTAGACACTACAAGAATCTGGCGATTTAGCGACCGAAATTAGCGATGGAAAAATCAGTCGCAAAATAGCGACAGATTGGTCTTCTTAGCGACGAAATGTTTTTAAAAAAGTAAATTGATTTAATTTAGTGACAGAAATTTGAATCCGTCGCTAAATTAGCGACAAAATTGCATTTTCGTTGCTAAATTAGCAAAGGAAACAAAATCCATCGCTGATTTTGTTTCCCTCGCTAATTTAGCGACGGATTTTATTTCCGTAGCTAAAATTGCGACGGAATCCATTTCCGTCTCTAATATAGCGACAAATTTTGTATCCGTCGCTAAATTAGCAATGGATTTTATATCCGTCGCTAAATGTTAAATTTCACAATTTTTCCTTCATCTAATTCAAAATTTAATCATGTTTAAAAATATTAGTTAATGTTTATTTTATTTCTAAAATATATGTATTATTTTCTTAAAATATTATTTTTA
>CATIWM010019806.1:0-54286 GCA_949671775.1 Mallotus repandus | reverse complement strand
GTAGTATCATATATTCCTGAGCTTCTTGGTGCACTGTAGACAATATAAATACCAGAAAATGTGGTTGTTGAGATGGCAAAAGAACTTGTCTTGAACCCATACCTGACTAGAAGATAGAATTGCATCTGCATGATTCGTTTTCCAGCATGGTAAATTAGTAAATCCTAATTGAAATTGATCCAGAGGAAAGAGGAAGAGATGAAACTGTCAATGAAAGACAAAAAAAAAAAAAATCAACAGAAATATTATTAGTTATTTGATCAATCAATTAATAATATTATTTTTTTTACTTATAATCATTTTTATCAAATAAAAAATTTAAAATTAATAAATAAAATAAAAAATTTAATTTAAAATTACAAAAAAAAAGATATATTATGATTAATAATTGGCCATTTTACCTGAACTTTACTCAATTAACTTCTAGCACTCTTCAACTTTATATTCTATTCAATGTTTACATTTTTATTTTAAATCTATCCAACCCCTATAATGCATAAAATTGAAGTATTTTATTTTATAAATTGATATGTTAATATGGAAATAAGAGAAACTTATATAAACTAAAATAATGTTTAATGGGAGAGAGAATATCATTAAAAATAAATTTTTTAATTAATTAATATTAATTTTTAGTTTTAATTTTATGTGTTTAAAATCATTTGAAATTAACTTTTTATTTATTTTGGTATTGTATAAGTTAAATAGAATAAAAAAGTGCAAATTCAAAGGTAAAAAATATTCAAAATAATAGTCTAAAAGTAGAATAAAAAATACTACAAATTGAGAAGTGTTAAAGATAATTGTATAAAGTTGAGGATGAAAATATGCATTCAGCTATTCATAATTTATAACTAATTAAAATAACATATGATAAAACTAGTTATTCTATTGATTTTTGGACAAATATAGTTCAGTTTAATTTGGGTACAAGCGAGCTGTCATTTACTTTTAAGCGACGTGGCATTTTCACATCAGGCTATTACATGAGCTGTCGTTTAGTAATTGAGTTGGCGACAGTGTGATTTAGTACAAAAGCAAGAAATAAAGGGAAATTAATATGATTTATCTTCAATTTTAGATTAATTTTTAATTTAATTATATTTTTAAAATTGTTTTAATTTAGCCCACTAACTTTTTAAATTATTCTAATTTTATTCAAACGTCAGAGGGCATAAGTTAAAATTGATGTAGCGTCCTGATTTAATCTGATGTGAAAATTAAAAGCCAACAGAAAAAAAATAACTCACCATTTCAATCAATTAAAAATGACATCATTTTAGCTAATAATTCTAAAAGAGTAAAAACCCATTTGTACCATCATCCATCGCTTTCTCTAAACTGAGATTCCAAAAAACGCCATTTCTTTCTCCTTATTTCCTCTGTCACCATTTTAATCAGGTAAATAGAAGCGAAAGTGGTGAACCCGAAGGTTGTTGTCCTACTGTGACATCTGTTAAGGATGTCAAACATATATTATATGCATGTGACTAATATATAATGTATTCATTAAATAACTAATTTTAGCTCACATGTCAATATATACATCACCCTTATATATATAAGTAATATATATTATATACAAAAAGAGTTTATAACATCAAGTAGCTCACATTTTTTTTTGTTAGACATATACAATACAATGCCCTTATTACAACATAATAAAATTTATTTAGTACGTCATACTCAAAAAACTTGAGGACGATTCCCTACTGACCCACCTGACACAATGCTAATATAATTGATGTAATGTCTCTTTAAAATATATTACAGTTCTTCTAATCCTGAAAATATTACAAAGGAGTGAGCCTGCAACTCAGCAAATGAATAACATAATATTCTATGAAAAATAGCACATTCAAGCATGTAATATTATCAATTATCAATCTATTCAATGTTTAACTATAATTTATAGTATATATATAGTAATAGTAGCATAGTAATCTTATGCTACATATTTCTTTAGCCTTTATATGACTTATCAAAGAGATTCCATAATGTACATAGCACTACCATAATCACAGTGTACTTGTGAATTACATGTGATTCATTTTTTTTTAATAATTCATGGATCCCCAAACGCACACAGCCCTGCCATAATCTTTTTCCAACTGTATTTTTTTTTCTTTTTTTAAGTCATTTTACGGCATATAAAAGGGGTTCCATATCGCACACAACCCTGCCTCATTCACAAGTAGCATTGCGTCCTCATATTCATCCAATCATATTTCTTATATTAACATATATATCAAGAGTTCACCACATTGTCATAGCACTTTATTCAACTCATCATCAACTAAATACATCACATATCACTCCATAAAGCAAATTAATATCCCCCCCATAATATATAGGAAAATAATATTATACTAAAAATATACTGAAATATACCATATTTCAACATGGCAGAATTGACAGTGCAAATTCAAAAATACACCAAAAATTCTACGTTATGAATATCAAAGTCATATTATCCAGATAAATTTTATTATAAGTCTAGATTAATTTGCAACTAATTTCACATCAATTGGATATATATAGAAGGAGAAACATCAAAAATATTCCACCATCGTCAAGCTGTCAATAAAATTAAGCAACATAAAGTATGGTCCAAATTGGCCATCAAGAAAGAAAAATTAAGCTTCCTATATTTCTATTAATTTTGTAAATAATGTCTCAAATTTTTTATAAGAACAAACGGAAACCAATTTGGAGTTATAAAACTCTAGATACAGCTCAAATAAGTATGCTATTCTCCACTGAACCCGAATTCACCATCCATCATTTATATGTACAATATCATTCTTATGTTTAATCTCATCTCAAAAGCAATCAACCATGAAAAAAAATAATCGCAAATAAAAATATATAAATTATAACATACATATTTATTTTATTCAATCAACTTAACAAATAAATTTATAATTATTTATATTAAGTGTTATATTCACATAGAATATTAAATTATTCACTTACCTTTATTGCTTCTTTCCCTTTGCATGTTAGTTGTGTGTCAGCCTCTTTTCCACTTGGTTTAGCTGAAATAGATCATAATTTACTTATTTTAAACACTTAATAATAATGAAACCTCTTTCTAACATGATAACATCATCAAACTACCTAAACATATGAAGCTGCCAACTATGACAGATTTAATAGGGTGAATTTAAAAATTCTTTAAAAATTCTATACAATTAATCTCAAGATGAAAATTTCTGAATCACTTACTCTATATGTCTAAAATAATTTAAAATTTATTTTGTCTCAATTGGAGGTGTATAGAGGAAGAACTCTAAGAAATAATCCACCTTACTCAAACCAGCAATGGAAACTGAGCAATAAAATTTTTCCTTTTATTACACTAACATAGAGTCTGAATCAGATCTAGCTCTAAAATAAAAATTTTTAGCTAACTCTTTAAAGTTTTCACAAAATGAAATCACGCTTAATTTGAAGCTCTAAAACTCAAGATATGATCAAAATACCGAAGCTGAAAAACCAGAATTTAGGAACCCGAAATCTGCTACTTCTAAACTCTAACTTAATTCAACCAAAATAATAAAATTACTTTCCAATTAAATCATCATAGGCTTTTAGGATGAAATTTATAGCCTAAAAAGTGATTTAGTTCTTCAAACAAAGCTTGAATAATCAGCTCCAACAATTAGCATCAAGTTTCCTCTCCTTCCCATTTCTTTCTTTTCTAACATTTTCTATGTTTTTCTTCTTTTTCTATTCATATATATGCATATCCAATCTAATAAAATCACGACTAAAAAAGAAAAAGATTCTAGGCCATTTTAAATATATTAAAATGTAAATTATTCATTTCAGCCCTTAATCAAATGCTTAAGTTATCTATTAACCCTCAAACTTCCAATTGTTCACTCAAGGACAATTATTTGTTTTAATTGAATCCACATCATCCTAAACTTTTAAATTCTCACTTTTTACTTCATTTCTACTTCTAATCCTTTCTATTCTCATAATTTCACTCATTTTAAGTGTTATCAAAACTCAAAAATTCTCACTTTTTATCTACGTATAAGTCATGGCTAGACCCGATACACTAGTTTAGCTATATATATTAGCTTATACTTAAATTCAATTAATAAGGATAATAAATGTAAATGTATCTATAGATAGGGTATGGGTGTTACACATCAGCCTTGAAAAGCTGCAGAATTCTCAGCTGTTTGGATTCCTCCTCCATTGGGGTATTTAAAGATCAACACGAATGCATCCTTTTGTCAAGAGTTATGTCAAGCTACAATGGCTATTGTTGTGCGTGATTCAGCTAGTAAGCTTCAACACGGTTTGTGCTTTCAACGCCTAACATTGTCTCCTCTTTCAGCCGAAGCTTTTGCCCTTCTAGCTGCTGTTACCTTAGCAAAATATCATGGCTTGGATCATGTTCTCTTCGAGTCTGATTCAAAGCAGGTCATTGATGCAATTAATGGACATACTTCGGCTATTCCTTGGAAAATCGCTGCGTTCATCCGTGATATTTGTTTTATCGTAAAGAGTGCAAGCGCCTATATTTTTACTTTTGTTAAACGACAAGCTAATCGTGTTGCCGATTGGATTGTAAGGCATAGTTCTCACTATTTGTCTTGTCAATCATAGCTTGTAAATTCCCCTCCTATGTTAGACATCAACCTGAACTCTAATGTATCTGTTTCTTCTTGTTAATATAATTAGTTTGTTTTGCTTGTTCAAAAAAAAAATTGTGGTATAATCCTTTAATAATTCATATTTTAATAAATTATTTTACATTCTATTTTATTTTTTAAAAAAACTATTAACTTTCAATTGTGGTATAAATTTTTAATCTTTCATATTTTTGAATATTTTTATCTTTCAAAATTATGATTTTTTCATCAATAAAAGATGATTTAAAATTTCTATATTTAAAATCTAAAAAAAATTGCATGTCAATATACGAATCTTAAGATAATTTTAATAGTTTTATATTGCATTCTTAAGATTAAAAGGAACAATAATAAAAAAGCTTTTATTATGGTACACATATATATGTATACAAATGAAATTAAAATTGATTAATTAATTTTTATTTAATTATATTTATTATTAATTTTTATATATTTATACATGTAAATATATATCAATGATTATAATTAATCTAATAATTCTTTGTTTAATTTTTATAAATACCCATATATGTATCAAAGAATGACTCTTATAAAAGAGTAGTTACTTTTATATACTTTAATTTCTTGTCAAATTTATATTAGCAATCTTTTCCTATTATATAATTTTGAGAGATTAAAGTATTTTATAATAGAAATTAAGGATAATAATATTTTAAAGAGCAAGATGTAGTTAAATTTCAAATGTTAGAAAATAAAATAAATTTATTTTTATTTTAACAAATAAGTATTGAAGTGTTAAAATTAAGACTAAAGTTTGGAACCAATTTCCTAACTTTTTTTAACAAATTAATTGCTAACTTTGAAACAGAAAAGACTGAATTGTATAATAGGAAAAGCATCAGGAGTGTATTAGTAATTTACCTTTAAAACTGAAAGAAAATTAATAAAAAATGGAAATAAATGAGGGACGTTAGCCAGCGCTGATATTAAATATTAATAATATCACCTAACAAGAAACATACGAAATCCACCAACGGTTTTCATACATCACCACCACAGCCAAAAGCCAAAGCCAGCACTACCGGAAACTGACGTCATCACCGCCGCCACCACCACCACCACAATCACCTTCTGAACCACCAGAAGCATCATGGGTGCTATAGAACCTGTAAGAGAAGCTAACTTATATGTTCTCTTAATTTTTTTATGTTTTTCCCTCTTATGTATTGTTTTAGCCGCTAGAAGAACAGTTTCAAGAATATGTTTGTGTTCTTGCAGGGACTAGAGACAGAGAGTGAAAGAAGAGAACAACAAGAAGAAGAACAAAAAGGCCAAAAACTAGAAGAAGTACAAGAAGATGAAAATGAAGAGGAAGAAAATGATCAAAGAAAAGCAAGAAAAGAAGAAGAAAGAGATTTGGAAAAGGGAGAAGTAATGGGTTTTAAAGAAAACAGTGTTAGTAGTAATGTTGATCATGGAGATGATCAAAGAAATAACTTTCATGTGGCAATGTTGCAAAGGTTGAATCCATCAAACCCTTTGAGAATTCATGTACTCAATAATTCTGCTAGACTTGCTTCTCCTTCTCCTTCTGTGACTTCTTTGCCTCGCTCTACTCCGACCCCACTGGTAAGTTTTTCTTAATTAGCTTTTTCTGATTATAGTGATCTAGCTCAGCTTTTGGAAATGGGTTCCATTTTTTTTCCTTCATTTGGAATTTAGAAGTATTTTATTAATTATGTTACAAATTTTGGTAAAGCTTATTTTTTGGTTTGGTGAAGTCAAACAGATTTTAAAGCTATTAATTAGCATGTTTTAATACATTATACAGAATTTGTCTTAAATCTTTATGGTTTGAATGTTAGTTGTGCCAAAAAAATTCATTGCTTGTGCCCTTTTCTCACTGATTAATTGAAAATTTTCTGAGTTTTGTCTATCTAGCTAGCAAAGATATAATTTTTTGCTGGATTTTCAAGTTTGGGTACTGGTACTGATAAAAGAGTTCTGGGTTTTTCTTTTCTGTCTTTGACCAGCAACCGTCAATGACAACACTCAATTCAAGAAAGTATACCAACAAAATATCTTTGTTTCTGTTCGTTCTGCACATGGTTCTGGCTATTGGGTTAGTTTGTTTCCTTGTGTTCAAGGGAATTCAAGGAGTGGTAGTAGCATCGGATTCTGTTAAGAGAAGAGAGATGAGGATTTTGAAGTATTTTCTCCCTCAAGTTGAAGCAGCAGCTCTGTTGAGCATTACTCTTGCCTGTGCGTGGCAAAAGGCCGTTAGAGTATGGCCAACATTCATGATTCATTTCATATTATGGAGCTCTTTCTTCATGTCGCTGGCGGCTGGAATTCTCTTAATCTGCTTTCAAAGAGCAGCAACTGATGGTGTTGGCGTTTGTCTCATTGGCTTTGCAATTGGTAATGGTTTATATGCTTGTTGGGTTAATCACAGAATCAAGTTTTCCACTACAATCTTGATCAAATCTCTTGAACCTGTTCCAAAATTCGGTGATTTGAATGAACCCACTTACTGGATGCTTGGTGCTGGGTTTGTGTGGATGTCTTTGTGGATTTTAGCTGTGATTGGAGCCTTGAATTTTTACTTTCCACCTTTGATCATCATAGCATTGGTAGTGAGCATGACTTGGGTTACAGAAGTTCTGAGGAATGTGGTTAATTTGACAGTTAGCAGAGTAATTTTTTTGTATTATCTCAGAGGAATGCAAGCTAGCACTCGATTTTGTTTTCAAAGAGCTGTTACTCGAAACCTTGGAAGTGCATGTCTAGGGTCTGTATTTGTGCCATCAATTGAAGCACTAAGAATTGTTGCTCGGGGTCTGAATTTGCTCGAGGGAGAGGATGAATTCATGTTTTCATGCGCTCATTGCTGTCTTCGAGTCATGAATTCCATATTCTCATATGGCAATGGATGGGCCTTTGTACAGGTAAGTTGCATTACTGGTGAATTTTGATGCTCTAACAAAATTACTTGCCTTTTACTTCACTTATTTGAACTGTTTGTTGCATATGAACAAAACTGATTTCCGCTTAGAGCCATAGAGATAGTATGAATATGACTTGCTACTTATTGGTCCTTTTCAGTTTGTCAAAACTTTCATGGATCTCTTCATTAGAAGTTTTAAACTTGTTGCAACTTCTCCATCAGGACATGTGTTATGATTTTGTGGGGATTTAATTATATCACTGGGGTCATTTCAAGCTTGACATATTCTTGAACAATTTTCTAGTTGTCAAAATTTAAATGGTGAGAGCCATGGAATGAGATAAATGTATATTTGTTTTTGCTACCTTCTGTTTTTCTTGTCAAATTACTTTGTTGTCTAAGCATCATAATTCTCCAATGAGATGATTAACATATGTTTAACTTGTTGTGGGATGTATTAGACTGAGTCATCCTCTGAACTGCTGTTGCAGATAGCTGCATATGGAAAAGGTTTTGTGCAGGCATCTCAAGACACTTGGGCACTGTTTCAGAGGCAAGAAATGGAACGCATTGTTGACTCTGACATTACCAGCTCAATTTGTTTTCTTACAGGGGTATGCAGTGGCTCCATTTGTGTCATTGTTGTGGCTGCTTGGACTCATTCAGTCCACCAACCCTTCACAGCCACACTCTCCCTCTTGGCATTCTTCATTGGATACCTCATGGTGGGTACACTTATTTGACCAACATTACCTTATTTGTGGCATTATGTGTGCATTTTTATCATTTGCCCAATTGGGTATTGCTATAATCTTTAATGAAGAATCTTTATGAGTCAGCATCCTGATTAACTAAATCTGTTAATAATGTGATTTGCCAGGTCAGAATTGCTATGGCAGTGCCGCACGCATGTGTGAACTGCTACTATGTTTGCTATGCAGAAAATCCTGAAAACAGACTGTTTGATAGAACCATCAAAAATCGTCTAGACTTGATAAAATCTGGTCGTGATGTGGTGGCGCCGACGCCTCGAGTACCCCCTCGCTTTGCATCTTAGCTCATAAGCTAAGAAACTTTCAATGGAATTGCACAGGCTAAAATATGGTCACACTTGGAAGTACTGTAAAAAACAATGTATCATTGCTGTGGTCACTTTCAATGAGGGGTCCAAGGGCCCCGACTCGAGCCAGCCAATCAAGCTGAAGGTGATTTTATCCTCAATACTTAAGGTGCTGGTGCTGCTTGTGATAAAAGGATAAATATGAGTGTGAAAGCTCAGCTAAACTATGATTGGATGCTCTTGAATTGGGAAATAATGTTTTGGACAGCTCCATTACTAGGATTCCAATCAACAAATCTACAATGACAGAAGTGTCTTTTGTTCTTACCCTTTTACATCAACTTGCATATACTTTTAGGATATTCCTTAGCTAAGTGGCTCCACCATCATTTTATAGCTTCTCATTTAATTTAACTTTTTTGGTCAGAACACCCATCATTTTTTAAATTTATTGTTTCCCCTTTTGTGCAATCTTTGTTGCTTGTAAGTATCTCCATGAGTTACTAGTGCATTAATAATTGATACTTTTCTTCCTTATCTTGGTCAATTTCTTGAAATAATTCTTGGATTGTCTTGATGTTAGGTTTGGCTTCATTAAATATTTGCACAAACTTACCACAAAATTTATAAAATTGAACAAAAGTACAAAGAGTGGCCAGTTGGTTAGTTTTGGTTGGATATCCAGCAACAAGTAGTAAACATTGACTAATATATAATGAAAGAGAAAGTATTTATTGGAATCTGGAAGTGCCCACATTGTGCAAATAAGGAAGTGCTAACCTATCTGGGAAAGATAAAAGCAGTAAAATATATGGGATATGGATGTTGAATATTGATATGTAGAAGCAACTTAAAGGTCTTAATTAAATCCCAAATAAAACCAAGAGCTGCAAAATAAAAAAAGCATAATACATTCTTAAACTTCGTATGGTTTGACTTTATCCCTTAATTCATAAATTAACTATTTTTTTTTTTAAAATTACCAGTTTGTAGAATTTACTAATTCGGTTCGATATAAATAGTGTCATAACTTCGATATAAATAGTGTCATAACTTCGATAAATATTTTCCAATAACTAAATTAACAAGCTGCATACACCACAACTCGAATCCACAATGTTACTTTTGTGAGAAGTAACCTCCTATAATATCAAGTTAAAATAAAAAATATCATATGATTCTTATAGCCTTTTTTTTTTTTTTTCCTTTTTCCACTTTTGCTAAAACACTTTTTTGCATTTGAAATGAAGCTTCCTTTTAATTAATAAAAAAATTATAAAGGCTCAAAAAAGAGTTGCCCCTATCAAAATGTGAATCATTATTCCACTAAGGACCCTGTTGCAACTAAAGATGGAAGTTTATGCTATTTTTTGAAGGCAGCTTAGTAGTATGATCTTCAAATAATGAAGCATTACTTCAATTGAGATATATAGTGAATTTATAGATAAAATTTTTTCCCTACAGAAAAAAGAATCAAATTCTACTTCAATTGAGAAAAAAAAAAGTATAAATTTATAATAAAGAACCCATTTTTTTCCGTTTTGAATTATTGATTAATATTTTGATTCTTTTTTTTTTCTCAATCCAAATTTCTTAAATGTAATAAGGGCCATCTTCATGTGTTATTGTCTCCTTCAACAAGCCAATGGAAGGGCAAAGGAAGAATAAGTTGAACATGACAGCCACCTACCAACTCTACATATGGCACTTTTGAATTATTGCTTATTATTTCAAATCATATGATATAATCACCACATAATAAAGAAAATCAAGACATGCATCTAGTGGGTCTTAAGAGTATATTAGAGGTCAGGACTTTGACTTACTTCTGTTTTTTAAGATTTATTTTATTTTATTTTATTTTTTGAGATAAAACTAACTCAATTTGATAGATTATTTATAATTTTAGTGTAATTTTAATTTAGTTAAAAATTAAAAGTAAAAACACATGCATAATATTTAAGATGAATTAGTCAACCTTATTATTATAGTCCTTAAAATTTTTAGAAATAGAAATTAGCTACTTTTATATGTCACATGTTAGGTGCATATTTTACTCTTTTATTTTCAATAAATTATGATTACATTAAAATTATAAATAATATATTAAATTAGGTTAATTTTGACAAAATTTAAAATTTAATATAAGGCTATAAAAGTTAAAAATATTGTAATTTTTGACACCAATAAACTTTTTAAATATAATATAATATATTTTTTTTTTTTTCATCATTGGAGAGGAAGGGAGTGGGCGGATTTGAACCATTCCTTCCTACAAAGATGTCAAGCCCTTTACCACTAAGCGAGTGGGAGGTTGACATATAATTGAAATCTTTTAAATTACTTTAGCATATATAATTGCATATGTACATTGAAATCTGGTTCGAGGGATGAAGTGGTTGCTTCATTTGGACTGGCAGCAGATTTCTTTGGCTTCTTCGGCCAGCCTCTGGATGGCATAGACTACTGATATGTGTGGTGGTGCATGGGCGCCTTTCTTCAGTAAAAGATAAAAAAAACTTTACATGGTTATTTTCTAAAAAAATATTCAATATAAGGTTTGTTCGTAAAAAAAAAATCGTTAAAATGACAAAATGAGAAAAGATATATATATATATATATATTTTTTTTTTTTCATTTAACCATCATAAAAGGCGAATTATTAAAAAAAAAACCAACTTATACTGTTCATCTGGCATTTCACCATTTACAATGGTAAGAACCCATTTAGTT
Organism: Mallotus repandus; assembly: GCA_949671775.1. NCBI lineage: Eukaryota > Viridiplantae > Streptophyta > Magnoliopsida > Malpighiales > Euphorbiaceae > Mallotus > Mallotus repandus. Next base: position 42,933 of record CATIWM010019806.1, on the reverse strand, counting down.
TCTAAATTTTTATATAATTTTTAATTAAAACAGCTTTAAAAGAAAATAATTTCACAATATCCACCATCAAATTATTTTTTAATTTAATTTTTATTTTTTCCACAAACAAATAAAATTGTTATATTATTTCTAATAGTAAGTTTCAATAATTATTCACAATCTATTTCTGACAATATATAATTTATAATAAAAACAATAATTAATTTTATCTAATTGCTATATCATTTCAGATAAAAAAATTTAATAATTATTTATAATCTATTTTTCAAAATTCATAATTTATTTGTATAATAATAATAATAATAATATTTGATAATTTTTTTATATCTTATAAATTTTTATTAAGCTTATAAAATATAAAATATAAATATAAAGTTGAGCTTTAATTGAATTGATTAGTTTTTTGTTTGTTATGCATGATATACTCTATTTATATCTATGTATATTTATATAAATACAATAAAGCTGAACTTTTAAATATTTTTAATATCACATTGTTTAAGAGTTTTTTTTAAACCTTTCAGCTTTCAACTCAATTAAAAAGTTAATTTTTCTTAATATTTCAACTTCTATATTCATCTATTCAGAAAAAATAGTAATAATTTTTTATATCTTTATTTATTTTCTTCAATTTTATGTTGTTTTTACTTGTGTATATGTCATGAACTTAATAATTCATTTTTTACTTACAATTTTTTTTTTCACTTTTTATAAACTACTTTCTCATGTCAATTCTTTTTCTAGCTATGTTAGTTTTTCTTTATTCTTAATTATTTTACACTTAAAATTTTTAATGGATGGTTATGATAAAATTTAATGTTGTTGGTAATTTGAGAATTAATGTATGGGCTCTCTTCAACCGTGATTGAAAGAGAAAAAAAATTTGATTGAAATAGTTTTCATTTTATACTTCTTATTTATATTTTTTACACCATGGAAATGCACAATATCATCGCAGGAAACAATTCAATTATTTATCTATTTACTAATATTGAAAGAAGAAAAATGATTCAATAAAAAATTTTTGTTATTTTTAAATTGTGACAAGATATAATTTTCATAATTGTATCTACCAGTTTACTTTTTTTTTTAAAAAAAAAAGTAAGATATTTTTATATAAAATTTTTATATGTATTTTTATATTGCTAGTATGTAATATGCTTGGTTCTAATTAAAAAGCGAATACTAGTAAGAGTATATTTGTTATAAATGAATTTTATAAATTTTATGAAATTTATTTGTAAATTTAAGTTTAGTGTGTCTTGTTTAAATAAAAATTTTGTGAAATCCATTTACAATTTCAACTTTTAAATTTGTGAAATAGATCAATACTACATTAAATTCTAACAGTACATGCATAGCATATGTATCAATCTGATAAAGATAAGCAGTAAATTACATGAGAAAAATATTAGCATGTACGTATAAGGAACTCAAGCATCGGACCAATATATATCCATTGATCCAACATCATCAGGCTCAGATACTCCTAAGGCCTTCCACACTGCTGGTGAAGCATCCACAATATTTTTAGCACAAGGAGGCTGATAACCATGATCAGAATCACATCCCATGGTCGAATCACATTCATCAATTACCTTGGCCTTCACACTCCTCCCGTTTCCATTGATAGTGATATAGTTCAAGCACCTACTCTTGCTGTCGAACCATCCTGTTGAAAGTGCTACCACCAGCTCATCATCTGAATGGTACTTGTTGTCACATTCAGATGGTGCACCTCCATCTCCACCGGGTGCAAAGCTGTTCACTGTTAATGTTGCTTTTGTGTGGCCTGTCACAGGTGGCGAACACTTGTATGTGGTGTACATCTTGCCTTCTACACAGCAATCAGAGTCATGTTCTTGATTGCATTGTCCTGGAGGAGGCTTTGTTCCTCTTATCCTGCCGCTAGGCCTGCAGGTCTGAGACTCTGCCTTGTTAAAAACAAGAACAAGAAGCCAAATGAGAAGAATTTTTGAGCAAACTTGCTTCCTCATTTTCTTTTTATTTTCTTCTGTGGGTGTTTTGTGATGGTTTCTGTGAAGAAGATAAATTGTTACTAGAACTTTATATAGAGGCAAGCTTTCTCAGGGTAGCAGCTTCTTTAATGTGACATGACGACAATCTTGTGTTCTTTTTGATTAAAGAAATATAATGACTAGAAAGGGACATAGATGGAGGATGAGGACAAAACAGAATTAAAACTTAAGAACATTGCATTGGTTATAACTTTTTTTTTTCTTTTTAAGTTAATTAGAGCAGCATCAAGCAGGAGTGACACAAATTCAATATAAAACACAACTGTGAGCAACATATATATGAGCATCTAATCAGAACCAATAGATGATATAAGGTTCGGCTTTGAGTTCACATGTAAGTTTAGATGACAGTAACATATGGTTTGTGCAGAATAGAACAAAAATGCATACCAATGTGTTAAATGATGGAGAAGAATGATAGAAATAGCTCCTGCGTTGATTTGGCAACTATTTTAAGATATACCAATTGCATTCATGACCTCCCAAACATAGGTCGGCTCAACCTGATGTTGGGAACTCCAATTGTTACTGTCATTGGTGAGTACTGAGTTAGTTTCTTGCGTGCAGAACAATGGTCAGTTCCATATTGCAAAATTCTACTCCAATTGTTACTGTCATTGGTGAGCGTGCAGGACAATGGTCAGTTCCATATTGCAAAATTCTACCGACTGATCTGTGTCTGATGTGGATCAATGATCCATTCCACTTTGTGATTTGAGCTACTGAGCTCTTGAAATAACTTAAACAATAGCAGAGGACTCTGCTGCTATTGCAGTAAACTAAACTAAAAATGAGAAAATTTTCTGAAATGGAAGTCTGACTCTCAACTACGAGCGTCTCCTTTTCTTGATCATTACGTAACAATGCATAACAAGAAAAAGTTAGACAGTTCAAACTATGAACAGTTCTAAAATTGATCTCAGCCAAGTCTTTTGGCTTCATACATTTGTTTCCTCAAAATACAGTTCTTAATACAAAATTCATGCAAAATGAGGTTGAATTGTTCAATTGCACATATTTGTTTCCTCCAAATACTGTTCTTAATACAAAATTCATGCAAAATGAGGTTGAATTGTTCAATTGCACATATGCATATAAGGGTCAAACACAGACTCATAATATTTGTAGCTGTTGATAGATTTTGGCAGAACACAACAAATTACATGAACGGCCATCCAAATGAATAGTTGATGAGAAGCAATTCGCAACAGGTAGCTTGATCATGAGAATCTTAATCAGCTGGTTGAAGAAATCTACTCTCAAACTGCTCATTTATAAGATTCTTATGATCAACCACAATGACATGGAAAATCATATACTGCTAACTCCGGTTTTGAAACCTGTCTATCTAAAGACTAAAATACAAACTTCTCCATGGAGATCCAGAGTCCAGCTTTACACTTGTCAAGTTCCCTGTGTAAAGGGATTCTACCTGAGCAAGTGTTGTCGGACAAGTTAAAGTAGCAACACTATGAGAAATTAATCTTGCCACTGTTGTGATCTCTTTGGATGAATGTTACACTTAACTCATTTTGTACTAATTCCAAGATTTTAAAAGAAATCAAGCTCAAAATTGCAGAAGGAACTTCTTCTGAAAATTCATATGACCTGAAGCCAAGGATTCTGTCACAACAAGGAAAAGATTTGCACAATGTAAGGATATGTTTTAAAGATTGTTACCTAGCTAGCTTGTTCAGAGAGAACCAAAAGAAAAAAAACTGAAGTTTTTGCACAACACTAACAGCATTGAATAAATAACATCAAGAAAAGCCAATTTAGATACAAACATACCCGGAAGTACATAAAATTTTCAACATACAAGAGTCTTTTTTACAGTACATAGTAATAGTATATGCATGAACCTACAAAGATAAACAGTGGATGACATGAGAGTAATACTTGTATATGTGTATTTATGGGACTTAAGCATCAGACCAATATATTTCCATCGATCCAACATCATCAGGGTCAGAGACTCCCAAGGCCTTCCAAACTGCTGGTGAAGCATCCACAATATTGTTAGCACAAGGAGGCTGATAATCATGATCAGAATCACATCCCATTGTCGAATCACATTCGTCAACTACCTTTGCCTTCACACTCTTTCCATTTCCATGGATAGTGATATAGTTCAAGCACCTACTCTTGTTGTCGAACCATCCTGTGGAAAGCGCTACGACCAGCTCCTTGTCTGAATGGTACTTATTGTCACATTCAGATGGTGCACCGCCATCTCCACCAGGTGCAAAGCTGTTCACAGTTAGCGTTGCCTTTGTGTGGCCAGTCACCGTTGGTGAACACTCGTACGTGGTGTACATCTTGCCTTCTTTACAGCAATCAGAGTCATGTTCTTGATTGCATTGTCCTGGAGGAGCCTTTCTACCCCTTATCCTGCCGCTAGGCCTGCAGGTTTGAGACTCTGCACTGTTCAGAACAAGAACAAGAAGGCAAATGAGAAGAATGTTGGTGAAAACTTGCTTCCTCATTTTCTCTTTGTTTTTTTTTCTTCTGTACGTATTGTTCTGTGATGGTTTGGCGTGAAGAAGATAAGCTGTTCTGGGTCTTTATATAGATGCAAGCTTCACAAAATGGCAATTGTTTTAATGTGAAATGAAGACAAAGTTGTGTTCTTTTTTTGTTAAAAGAAACGTATCCTCTTCTTACTACCGGTATCAAAACCTTGTATAAATTTTCTTAATTTCCTGTGTTTTCTAATGCAGAGAAAGGGAAAGATATGGAGAATGGGGACAAAACAGAATTAAGACTTAAAGATTACTGCATTGTTTGTAACATTTTATATATATATATATATATATTTTGTGAATCTCTTAATTGGATTTCCATGATCGTAGTTAAAACAGCATCAGGCCGAAGTTAGAAATGTGATTTGACAACCATTTTAAACACATACGTTTGATCTATTTGTGATGAAGATATTGAGATTTTTAATTGTCACTGCCAACTTTTTTTTTGTCCTGCTGGCTGATATTATGTACTTTTTTTCTAAAAATGAATGTTTTCTTGATTAATAAAAAAGTCAAATTATCTAAGTATTAATGAATTGCACGATAGTCTTCTCCTTTTATATATGGAAATTAACTTTACAAGCGATGGCAAGATTGGAACAATTCACCTCAAGATAGCATTAAAGAGAAATTAAACAAACATTAGACCACTCCTTCACAGCTGATACTGTGTAATTTCAAACTACAGATTGAGGCCTATGAAAATTCCTACTTTAATCATATCTCTACTACTATTTCTCAACAGGTTGTAGCATTATTTTTATATTTTGTGAATCTTCTTATTGGATTTCGTTGATCGTTGTTAAAACAGAATTAGGCCGGAGTTAGAAATAAAACAAATGAAACACAAAGATTTAAGTACTAATAGGCTGCACAATAAGGACAGCGGCCCCCTTTTAAATTAAGTGGAAATTAACTTTAAAAACGAAGACAAGATTGAAACCCTTACCATTAGACTTGAAACCCTTACCATTAGACTACTTTCTCACTGGTGCTGATATTCTATACTTTCAAACAAAAGACTCAAGGCCTATGAGAACTACTACTTTGTAACAGCAAAATTTTTTTGTTTTGATCAAGAATCTTTGCTGTGGGCGTGTTTAAGTTTGGAAAGTTTCTGGCAAGCAGGGCATGGGATCAGTTCCACATTCACTCAAACTATAGTTGATAGGCCGCAGTTCATGCAAGTTATGTTGATCTTGGAGTTATGAATTGATGTTGGCCTTTTTCTAGGAATCTTATGATGAACAACAACGCTAGGAATGACAAATGATAACCGTTCAACTACCGGAAGCGTATGAAGAACAGATCAAACATGAAGAAAGCAAGATTAATTTAAGGACATTGATTATCATAACCCATTATTAGATTGGAGATTCATCCTCTTTTCTTTTGAAGTAATCTCATTTTGTTTGTTGTGTTCGATTTGCTGCTGCTGCATTTGTTGTTCTTAATTTGATTTGTTCATGTTCTGAAAAGTGACAACCGTTGTTCCTGAAGATCATTAGTGTTGGATTTGTTGTTATTAATTTGATGTGCCTGTATTGGCCGTTGTTCTTGAAGCTAGCCATTTTACCTGACAAATTATTGTTGGACAAGTTTAACACAAGACTGATGGTGAAATCATGCTCAGTTGGAAGAATCATATCTAAAAACATGATAGACCAAGAAATGTCAAGTTGTTGCATTTCTGAAATGCTATGAGCCTATGATAAATTGATTTCTTCTTAAAATAGTTCAGCAAGAATAAAAATTAAAATTTTGGCACAAGACTAAAAGCATTAAAGTAATAACATAAAGAAAAGCCAATTTAGGTACAAACATACTGTACAAGCAAGTATATAAAAATTTTCAACACAGAAACAGTATCTTTCTAAACAGGACACAAACATATGCATCAACCTGATAAAGATAAGCAGTTAATTACATGAGAAAAATATTTGTATGTGCGTGCAAGGAACTCAAGCATCAGACCAATAGATATCCATTGATCCAACATCATCAGGATCAGATACTCCCAAGGCCTTCCAAACTGCTGGTGAAGCATCCACAATATTATTAGGACAAGGAGGCTGATAGTCATGATCAGAATCACATCCCATGGTTGAATCACATTCATCAACTACCTTAGCCTTCACAGTCTTTCCATTTCCATGGATAGTGATATAGTTCAAGCACCTACTCTTGTTGTCGAACCATCCTGTGGAAAGCGCTACGACCAGCTCCTCGTCTGAATGGTACTTATTATCACATTCAGATGGTGCACCGCCATCTCCACCCCGTGCAAAGCTGTTCACAGTTAGCGTTGCCTTTGTGTGGCCAGTCACCCGTGGTGAACACTTGTACGTAGTGTACATCTTGCCTTCTTTACAGCAATCAGAGTCATGTTCTTGATTGCATTGTCCTGGAGGAGCCTTTCTACCCCTTATCTTGCCGCTAGGCCTGCAGGTCTGAGACTCTGCACTGTTCAGAACAAGAACAAGAAGGCAAATGAGAAGAATGTTGGAGAAAACTTGCTTCCTCATTGTCTCTTTGTTTTTTTTCCCTTCTGTATGTATTGTTCTGTGATGGTTTGGTGTGAAGAAGATAAGCTGCCTTGGGTCATTATATAGATGCAAGCTTCACAAAATGGCAATTGTTTTAATGTGAAATGAAGACAAAGTTGTGTTCTTTTTTTTTTTTTTTTAACGTACCCTCTTCTTACGACCAGTATCAAAACCTTGCATAAATTTTCTTAATTTCTTGTGTTTTCTAATGCAGGGAAAGGGAAAGATATGGAGAATGGGGACAAAACAGAATTAAGACTTAAAGATTACTGCATTGGTTGTAACATTTTTTTATGCATATATATTTTGTGAATCTCTTTATTGGATTTCCTTGATCGTTGTTAAAACAGCATCAGGCCCAAGTTAGAAATGTGATTTGACAACCATTTTAAACACATACGTTTGATCTATTTGAGATGTAGATATTGGCTTTTTTAATTGTCACTGCCAACTTTTTTTTTTTTCTGCTTGCTGATATTATATACTTTTTTCTGAAAATGAATGTTTTCTTGATTAATAAAGATGTCAAATTATCTAAGTATTAATGAACTGCACGATAGTCTTCTCCTTTTATATATGGAAATTAACTTTACAAGCGATGGCAAGATTGGAACAATTCACCTCAAGATAGCATTAAAGAGAAATTAAACAACCATCAGACCACTCCTTCACAGCTGATACTGTGTAATTTCAAACTACAGATTGAGCCTATGAAAATTCCTACTTTAATCATATCTCTACTACTATTTCTTAACAGGTTGTAGCATTATTTTTATATTTTGTGAATCTTCTTATTGGATTTCGTTGATCGTTGTTAAAACAGCATTAGGCCGAAGTAAGAAATAAAACAAATGAAACACAAAGATTTAAGTACTAATAGGCCGCACAATAAGGACAGTCGCCCTCCTTTAAATCAAGTGGAAATTAACTTTAAAAACCAAGACAGGATTGAAACCCTTACCAGGACACTACTTTCTCACTAGTGTTGATACTCTGTACTTTCAAACTAAAGACTCAAGGCCTATGAGAACTACTACTTTGTAGTTTGTAACAGCAATAAAATTTCGTTTTGATCAAGAATCTTTGCTGTGGGTGTGAGAAGTTTGGAAAGTTTCGGGCAAGCAGGGCATGGGATCAGTTCCACATCACCTCAAAGTATAGTTGATAGGCCGCAGTTCATGCAAGTTATGTTGATCTTGGAGTTATGAATTGATGTTGGCCTTTTCCTAGGAATCTTATGATGAACAGCAACGCTAGGAATGACAAATGACAACAGTTCAACTACTGGAAGCGTATGAAGGACAGATCAAACATGAAGAAAGCAAGATTAATTTAAGGACATTGATTATCATAACCCATTATTAGATTGGAGATTCATCCTCTTTTCTTTTGACGTAATCTCATTTTGTTTGTTGTGTTCGATTTGCTGCTGCTGCATTTGTTGTTCTTAATTTGATGTGTTCATGTTCTGAAAAGTGACAACCGTTGTTCCTGAAGATCATTAGTGTCGCATTTGTTGTTCTTAATTTGATGTGCTTATATTAGTCGTTGTTCATGAAGCTAACCATTTTACCTGACAAATTATTGTTGGACAAGTTTAACTCAAGACTGATGGTGAAAACATGCTCACTTGGAAGAATCATACCTAAAAACATGATAGATCAAGAAATGTCAAGTTGTTGCATTTCTGAAATGCTACGATAAATTGATTTCTTCATAAAATAGTTCAGCAAGAATAAAAATGAAAAGTTTGGCACAAGACTAAAAGCATTAAAGTAATAACATAAAGAAAAGCCAATCTAGGTACAAACATACTGTACAAGCAAGTATATAAAAATTTTCAACACAGAAACAGTATCTTTCTAAACAGGACACAAACATGTGCATCAATCTGATAAAGATAAGCAGTAAATTACATGAGAAAAATATTTGTATGTGCGTGCAAGGAACTCAAGCATCAGACCAATATATATCCATTGATCCAACATCATCAGGATCAGATACTCCCAAGGCCTTCCAAACTGCTGGTGAAGCATCCACAATATTATTAGGACAAGGAGGCTGATAGTCGTGATCAGAATCACATCCCATGGTGGAATCACATTCATCAACTACCTTAGCCTTCACAGTCTTTCCATTTCCATGGATAGTGATATAGTTCAGGCACCTACTCTTGTTGTCGAACCATCCTGTGGAAAGCGCAACGACCAGCTCATTGTCTGAATGGAACTTATTGTCACATTCAGATGGTGCACCGCCATCTCCACCAGGTGCAAAGCTGTTCACAGTTAGCGTTGCCTTTGTGTGGCCAGTCACCCGTGGTGAACACTTGTACGTAGTGTACATCTTGCCTTCTTTACAGCAATCAGAGTCATGTTCTTGATTGCATTGTCCAGGAGGAGCCTTTCTACCCCTTATCCTGCCGCTAGGCCTGCAGGTTTGAGACTCTGCACTGTTCAGAACAAGAACAAGAAGGCAAATGAGAAGACTGTTGGAGAAAACTTGCTTCTTCATTTTCTCTTTCTTTTTCTTTTTCTTTCTTTTTTGTGTATTGTTTTGTAATGGTTTGGTGTGAAGAAGATCAGCTGTCCCGGGACTTTATATAGAGGCAAGCTTCTCAAAATGACATTTGTTTAATGTGAATTGACGACAATTTTGTAATCTTATCTTAATATATCATACATTGACTAGTATCAGCACCTTATATGTATCTTTATTGTTACTGTAAGGGAAGGGACAAAACAGAATTAAAACTTACCAATGCTACGTTGACTGCAACAATTTTTTTTTAAGTAAACTTGGTTGATGGGTAAAATAACATTAAGCTGAAGTTAAGAACATGTGTGCATATAATAATAAAAAAAATCAACTCTTTTTTTGCAAAAAAAAAAAAAAATTGTTGAAAATCAACTCCGTGACACAAATGAAGCGCAGCTTTATATGCAGCAGAAAATAGATAAGCTAAGGCTCGACAGGGGTAAGTTTAGATATCAACAATTTTGGCATCCTCAGTGGGGTAAGTTTGTTGCAAGTAGAACAAGCTTAGGCTCCACAGGGATAATATATCATAATATTTAAATATTTTACCAATTCATAGAAATACTTAACTTAATAAATTCTTGAGACTAGTGGAATTTGTATATATTTTATTTATCTTTTATTTTAATATAATTATATGAATATTTTATCAAATTCGAGTAATTCAAATTTTATATAATCTATAATTTATTATTTTATATAACTAAGTGAATCAGCCTTAATATCATAAACCCAATCAGTTTAATGCCCGGTTTAGAACACATTTGCATGCCCCTGAGCTGGGTAAAAAATGCAATTATATTTCGCTAGTAAATAAAATATTTTTGCTGTGCTTTAATTACTTTCAATGATGTTCTATGATCTATATCGTCTTTAGCTTAATCATAATAATGCATGCTGACAGGAGAGGAACCAAAACTAAAGGTGTGGAGGCCTAATTGAACTATAATAGAATAATAAAGGTAATATCCCAACAGACGTCAGTCAATAAAGAAAATACCTAAGACTTCAACTGAATTTTATATTTTTAATTATTTTAAAATTTTCAAAATATTTCACATATTTAAGTTAAAATTTTCAAATTGAACAAATTAAATAAAAAAATACTAATGAAAAAATCTTATTCTAAAAAAAATAAATTATTACTAATTAGTATTAATTACACATTACATAATTACAAGGAAGCTTCTCTGATTTATTCATAAGAATTATAAAACTTCCCCGATATACATTGTAATGAATTGAACTCATGACCTTTATATGCCTTGAATGAAATTTTTGTATTTGGCTATTCAACCTTCGGCAACTTAATCCAATTCAATTTTGGTAAAATCATGTCATTGTTAGCATGATTCTATTTGTTTCAAAAATTCCTTGGGTTGTGTTTAGAAAGTCTAACAATGCAAGATTCCAATTCATTTGAATTCCTTTTAAAGTTTTAATTACTTCCCATCTTTGAAAATACTAAAAAAGCATTTTGGAATAAGATAATGTCTGTAGGCATCCTGATGTGAGGCCCGCAACGACAATCCGATGATGAGATAAGTACCAAAATTTTGAATGGAAGAAAGTTCGAAGATTTCTCTAAAAATGGACTCGAAAGCCCAAAATTCCTAGTTAGGCCCAAAACATTCAAAACATAAACACCTAAACCCTTGGTTAAGCCTAGAAACCAAGCCCAAACCCATAAGCCATAAAGCCTATTTGCTAGGCCCAGCCCTGGGTTGAAAAGGTGACCGCCTCATTGGAGAGGCGTCGCCTCTTTGTCCCAGGCATCGGTGAGGCGATGCCTCATCACTGGCTGACCTACTTTATATTAAATGTCATTTATGGCTGGTTTAAATGAAGAAGGACCCACATATCCCACAACTGGAGTTTTGGATGTGAAACCAAGACTTTTAAGGTAAGATTAAGCTTAGGAAATGATAAGGGAATGATGAAAAAAACGGAAAGGAAAAGAAAAGAAAAAAGAGAGAAGAAGAGGAAGAAGGAGGGAAAACCAAGCTTAAGAGTCCATTCCTTTGAGGAAAAAGAGGTGACCTTGCATTCAATACACTTCAAAGTCATCAAACAAAGCTCCAAGGGCTTAGTTAGGAGCTTCAAGCTAGCTTCAATCAGTGAGAACCCCTTTTTAAGCTTTAAAATATTCATTTTATATTAAATTTCATTTCTTGCTTTATTCTTAGTTTGTTATCTATTTGAAGATCATTTGAAGGCATGATTGTTTGAAATATTGAGTGTTAATCGTAGGTTTATGTTTATTTACATCAAAATTTGCTTATTTGGCTTTGTTTTAGGATTTCTTACGTTTTAAGTTACTTGCAAAATCCTGTGCTCTGTTGAAGAGACGACGTCTCTTCATGCTGCAGCGAATTAATATCGCCTCCTAGCCAGGAGGCAACGCCTCTGTGAAGAGGCATAGCCAGGAGGCAATGCCTCTTTGAAGAGGCATCACCTCTCGGCTCCTGTATAATTATGCTTCTATATATTTGATGTTTTCACATGATTTGCATGCTTTTTACACACTTTTCCTTGATTTATATCTTGTACCATGCAATTAATTAAAGTATGATGCTTAATTGAGTATTTGTTGATATCCATTGAATATTTGTGCTTGTTTACGTGATGTTAGTATAAATGCATTCCATTTAAGGAAAATGTTATCATTTCGGTCTTGTAGGGATTGCGGGGGTGATCCCCAATTTTAGGGAGCATGTCCCCTTTAATTAGTTCTTGAAAGGTCATTTTAGCCTCTCTTTTGATTATTTTATTTTGTATTAGTGTTTATTTCCAGTTTACTTTCGGTTTATGTTTGGTTTATTTTCCTGTATATTTTCTTATTTTGTGCAATCAAAACATTGTAATCCTTAATCCCCTCTCTCCATTTATTTAGACTAAATGGTTATAAGTTTTTATTATGTGCAATGAATGTTCGGGTCATAAGCAGAAGAGGATTAATGTGCAAAGTTGATAATTATAAAAGTGAAAATGAATGCTACTCACATTTTAATAAGGAAATAATCTAATAATATAAGGTAATAAAATATGAAACACACACGGAGGCCAACTGAAAGGTTGGGTGGGCATTCCAAAGGCCCATACTTAGTTTTCAAACCTTGTCTCTGAAGACGGCTACTAGGTACCTCCGTGGAATCTAGTTGCTGTAAAGTGTGTCTCGATTTTCATCCGGGTGGCGACTCCATCTCCAATATGGGCCACAAGCCCATTTTATATTTTCTAGCAGGCTCTGAGCTTGCACAGTGCCGTGGTCGCCAAACACTTGGGCGTGTAACTAACCCCGTCGCCTACAGTGGCGACTGCACTAGGGATAGAGAAATTGATTCCAAGTGTTTTGTAATTTATCATCTTGATTATTTCTTTATTTTCTTTGCATATTTTTGCATTCACTACACTCATCACACAATGAGCACTCCAGTCCTAAATAAATCGATAATAGTCTTTACTTTGCTGCATGTGTTTCATTCAAACTTGGTGGTGAAATATTTGATTATTATCACTCATACCATGTACTATCGACGACGTATGGACCCTTGAGTGGGGAGACGTAATGGAAGTATATAGCTGTGGGGGCCGAAGCTTATTACCCTCGACTCAGCTTATGTAATGGCTTAGTAACCTCCATTAAGATTTTTCCTAAATGCATGTGTTTTATACTATATAATGACTATTTGAATAAAGCCCAAGCCCACCATCATTGGGCTCTCACGTAATTGGGCCTTTCATTGCCTCTAAGGCCCGTTATCTTTAATTTTCACTTAGTTAGGCCATTCATTCCTACGAAGATACATTATGTTGGACTTTAGCTTTATTCAAGTGAGTTGTTACTTATTTGTTGCATTTCAAAAGTTTTCTTGCGTATGTCGATTTTGTTATCCCTTGTTGATAATCAAAACCTAGAACAAAAATCCTAGGATAAGAAACTCGCCATTAAACACGTGTGTGAAAGAAATAAGGTTGGAAGGTTTCGCTAGATGATTATTTGCTTATGCTTGTAAATAAATGATCATGCATACATGACATTTATTGAAATTTTTAAAAAAAAAAGAAAAAAAAGAAGAAAAAATGCATGTTTCTTAGCCATGAACTTCTTCTTAGTTCGAAGCAGATTAAACGTGAATTTGGCCCGCCAATATTAAGGATCCAATCAAATAATTGAGACCACTTTATAAAGGAGCATAATGTTAGGACCCTTTAATTTTGATTTCGGATCTTTCAAGAAAGAATTGTCGAAAGAGATCAGGGATGACATTCGACAGATGGTCAAATACATGTTTGCTAAGATGGTAGGGAAGATTCCCTATAATAAAAAAGACTCTGAAACTAGAACCATTGTCGGCGAGCCACCAAAAGAAAAATTAAAGGCACCAGCAGATCCAACTAAGGCAGAATGGATGAAAGATATGAAAAGGCAAGTGGATCAGCTGCAAACTACGATGAAAAAGCATGGGCGTAATCCTAACTTTACTGACTTGGATGCTGACTTGGATTTAAAGGAAGAACCATTGCCCCCAAAATAGCAATTCCCAAGCATGAAGAAGTATTTTGGCACTGATGATCCTCACCTCCACCTAAAGCAATATGTCACCTACATGAAGGCTACTGAGTTTTCTAAAGCTCAAATCATCAAATAGTTTCCATTATCTTTGGAAGGACCTGCTATCAAGTGGTATTACACTCTAGATGCACATATTTAGAAAAACTGGAAGGAGCTATGTTCTGCTTTTATCAAGCAATATGGGCTGAATTCACAATTTGAAGTATCTCTCCAAGAGTTACAAAATACGATGCAAGGATCAGATGAACCTTTTATAAGTTTTTTAACTAGATGGAGAGGAAAGTTGGCCCAAATGAAGCACAAACCTGTCGAATCTGACCAGCTAGTCATAGCCATAGAAGCATGTGTTCCATCTCTGGCCAATAAATTGAAGGACATCGGCATTAGGGACTTCAAAAAGTTATATCGATTTGGGGTACAAGTTGAAGCTAATTTGAATGAGAGCATTCATGAATAAATTGTTGTCAGTTATGAGTGTAATGATTTTGGACAATACTTTATCCCAACAACTTTTCTTTGTGCTAACGAATGTTTGATTGTCTACTTTACCTGATTATGAATTTATTATGATGGTGCATGCTATCTTATGCTTGAGTGAGAGAGAGATTTAAAAGAAAAAGAAAAAGAAAGAAAAAAACCATATCAAAAGGACCAAATATCAGAGTTGACTTTCAATTTTCCTTCAGACGCTTTCAACTTTAGCTTTTCTCAAAATAAATTCACTATATTCACAAAAAAAAAGAAAGAGAAAAAGAAAGAAAAGAAGGAAAAGAAAAAAAAAAGAAAAGAAGAAAAAAGGAAATAAAGGAAAATGAGGTAAAAGGAAGAAAGATAAAAGAAGAAAAGCTTTTGTGCCCCCCATATTTGAAAAGTCAATCTTGTGTAACCCTTCAAGTGTCCTTATAATGCCAACTCAAAACCCCAATCCCAAAATTTCTACCTAATGTGCGCAGAAAAATAGTTGGTTAGAAAACCCACAGAGGGTTGATTAATAACAAACATAATGTAGCGTGCATGGTTATAATAAAAGAGTAATCATTTAAACTAGGCATGACCAATATATATTAGCACGTGAAGTGTCAGATATGGACTTTTACAAGTTTCGCAACAATTAGCATTATGAGTGTGACATCAACGTTCGACAATCAGCAGTAAGAGCATTGAATGATTGACAGCTGAAGTGGCAACATGGACATTAAAGCATAATAAGACAGAGATCAATCATCATGAATTTACAACCACCCGGCTATGTTCGAAAACTCCTAGAAGGGAAGCGACCTAGGCAAAAAAGAGAAAATAAAAAAAAGAGAAAAAATGAAAGGCCCAGCTAGGTTCGAAAACTCCCAGAAAGGGAGCGACTTAGGCAAAAGAGGGAATATAAAATGAAATCGGCTGTATTTTTATTATGAGAAGAGCAATTCCAGAGCTTATAAGATTCTACTTCGTAATGCAAGAAGGGGAGGGCCTATCAATTCTTCAACCAAAGGGCATGCTAAGGGTCAAGCAGTACTGTCCTTCGACAACGAAATATTCCGAGAAGGCAACTAAGCTGGGGCCATTTATTGTCATCAACCCAATTTAATCATGAGAGGGTCTTAATTTCTATTCCATTTGGGTACGTTGGTCTTAACAATAGTCTTTGATAGACTCAATTTTTTGAATTCGAATTCTTTGATATAAAGAGGACCAGTTCCCAAAGATTAACTGTAAACAGAAAAAGCTCCTGGCTAAATCATCCAAAATTTCTTATTTCCCTTATTTCATGCATACATGAATCTTTTGCAAAGAATTATGTTGACATTTTATACATGTGAGCATTAGCATAATGCACGTCTTTTATAAATAGTGCACACGAGATTGTATTATCAAATAAGTTTTAAAAGTTTTCAAAGATCATGATCATGCATACATTATGTTTTGAACTTTTTTTTAATGTGTTTTCCTAAGAGTGAGGTCTTGTACATATAATGTAGACCAACTACCATTATCTTTGCCTGACCCCCTATGAGACTACATGGCTTATTTTGATTGACCTTACCTAACGCCCTAAAGGCTATAAGGTGCATTTTCATTATCTTTCTTGTTGATTATCCTTGCCCGATGCCTCCGAGGTTATAAGGCATTTGTTGTTTGTTCTTGCCTGATGCTTCTGAGGCTATACGACATTTGTTGCTTATTCCTGCCTGACACCTCTAAGGCTATAAGGCATTTGTTGTGTGTTCTTGCCTGATGCCTCCAAGGCTATAAGGCATTTGTTGCGTGTTTCTGCCTGATGCCTCCGAGGCTATACATCATTTATTTTTTGTTCTTGCCTGATGTCTCTAAGGCTATAAGGCATTTGTTATTTGTTCCTGCCTGATGCCCTCGAGGCTACAAGGCATTTGTTGTTTGTTCCTGCCTGACGCCTCCGAGGCTATAAGGCATTTGTTGTGTGTTCCTGCTTGACGCCTCCGAGGCTATAAGGCATTTATTGTTTGTCCTTACCTGACGTCTCCGAGGCTATAAGGCATTTGTTATTTGTTCATGCTTGATGTCCCCGAGGCTACAAGGCATTTGTTGTTTGTTCCTGCCTCTTGCCTCCGAGGCTGTTAGGCATTTATTGTGTGTTCTTGCCTGACGCCTCTGAGGCTATAAGGCATTTGTTGTTTGTTCCTGCCTGACACCTCCGAGGCTATACGACACTTGTTATTTTTTTTGCTTGAGGCTATACGACACTTCTTGTTTGTTCTTGTTTGATGCCCCCGAGGCTATATGGCTTGTTATTTATTTCCACCTAAGTCGCCTCCGAGGCAATATGGCTTATTCTGTTTGCCTTCGCCTGACGCCCTAGAGGCCATATGGCTTGTTTTGTTATTTTTTCCTGACACCCCCGAGGCTATAATGGCACGTTTCAATTGACCTCGCCTAAAGTAAGAAGTGGCTCTAATGCTCACATCTCGTGCGACGAGATTGTTATTTCCTACATTTCAGTTCTTGAGTGTACCCTAAAATTGACATTGAAGAATTAAAGATTTTTTATCAAAGCATCAACTGAGTAGTTTCTGGTCGGGTTTGAATCCCCGAAGCACACGGTTTCCAAGAGATGTCTGGTCAGGTTTGAATCCCCGAAGTGCAATTTTCTTCATAAAGTGTATGGTCGGGATGTATCTTTGAAATGCATCTCTGCTTCTTTACTAAGTGACATCTTGCATTATAAAGGCTCAGGATTCACACCAAATATTAATGAGTGGTTGATCGGGCTAGGAAAGCCCGAGGGTTACGGTCACATTTTCATCTTCTATTTCTATTGAGTGGTTTCTTGCGTCAGAAAGGCTTGAGAATCACGTTCAAATTATTAATGAGTGGCTGATCAGGCTAGAAAAACTCGAGGATCATGGTCACGTTTCTTCATTTGTTGTTTTACTGAGTGACTTCTTGAGTCAGAAAGACTCGAGGATCATGATAAATTATTAATGAGTGGCTGATCGGGCCAGGAAAATCTGAGGGTCACTGTCACATTTCAAAATACTGCAGTGAGTTTAAAATTTGACCTCTCGGGTTTAAATTCCTGAGACTAACAGCTTGAGCGAAGCTTGAAGGTCATGTATGTCGCTTTCACTATTTGTAGCTTTTATTGCATGTTGCTTTTTAAAAAAATTGATTTTCCAAATTCAGTTTTTGAAAAATCAAGGGGGCAAGCTGTAGGCACCCCACCCCGGTGTGAGGCCCACAACGAAAGTCCAATGATGAGATAAGTAGGAATTTTTTAATGCAAGAAAGCCCGAAGATTTCTCTGAAAATGGACTCGAAAGCCCAAAATCCCTGGTTAGGCCCAAAACACTCAAAACATAAACACCTAAACCCTTAATTGAGCCCAGAAACCAAGCCCAAACCCATAAGCCTCAAAGCCTATTTGCCAGGCCCAGCCCTGGGCTAAAGAGGTGACCGCCTCATCGAAGAGGCATCGCCTCTTTGTCCCAGGCATTAGTGAGGCAACGCCTCATCACTGGCTGACCTACTTTACATTAAATGCCATTTATGGCTGGTTTAAATGAAGAAGGACCCACATATCCCACAGCTGGAGTTTTGGACATGAAACCAAGATTTTTAAGCAATATTAAACTTAGGAAATGAAAAAGGAATGATGAAAAAATGGAAAGTGGGAATTAGCCTTGGTTTTAGGGAAGGGAAGTGTGGAGGTGGTTAAGGCAATAAATGAGAGTGGTTAGGGACCATTGGAAGAGGGGTAGCAATTTTGGAGAGAGAAGAAAAGAAGGGGAAAGAAGGGAAAAACGTTCTGAGGAAAAAAGAGAAAGGAAAGAGAGAGAAGAAGAGGAAGAAGGAGGAAAAACCAAGCTTAAGAGTCCATTCCTTTGGGGAATAAGAGGTGACCTTGCATTCAATACACTTTAAAGTCATCAAACAAAGCTCTGAGGGCTTAGTTAGGAGCTTCAAACTAGCTTCAATCAATGAGAACCCCTTTTTAAGCTTTCAAATATTCATTTTATATAAAATTTCATTTCTTGCTTTATTCTTGGTTTGTTATCTATTTGAAGATCATTTGAAGGCATGATTGTTTGAAATATTGAGTGTTAATCGTATGTTTACGTTTATTTGCTTCAAACTTTGCTTATTTCGCTTTATTTTAGGATTTCTTACGTTTTAAGTTACTTGCAAAATCCTGTGCTCTGTTGAAGAGATGACGCCTCTTCAAAGAGACATCGTCTCTTCATGCTGCAGCGAATTAATATTGCCTCTTGGCCAGGAGGCGACGCCTCTTTGAAGAGGCATCGCCTCAAGAGGCGTCGCCTCCTGGCCAGAATCCTGTATAATTATGCTTCTATATATTTGATGTTTTCACATGATTTGAATGCTTTTTACACACTTTTCCTTGATTTATATCTTGTACCGCATTCAATCAATTAAAGTATGATGCTTAATTGAATATTTATTGATATCCATGTGAATATTTGTGCTTGTTTACGTGATGTTAATATACATGCATTTCTTTTGTGGAAAATGTTATCATTTCGGTTTTGCAGGGATTGCGGGGGTGATCCCCAATTTTGGGTAGCCTGTCCCCCTTAATTAGTTCTTGAGAGGTCATTTTGAGCCTCTTTTTTTATTATTTTATTTTGTATTAGTGTTTATTTCCAGTTTACTTTCAGTTTATGTTAGGTTTATTTTTGTATATTTTCTTATTTTGTACAATCAAAATGTTGTAATCCTTAATCCCTTCTCCCCATTTATTTGGAATGAATAGTTGTAAGTTATTATTATGTGCAATGAATGTTCGGGTCATAAGCATGAAAAGGATTAATGTGCAAAGTCAATAATTATAAAAGTGAAAATGAATGCAACTCACATTTTAATAAGGAAATAATCTAATAATCCAATGTAATAAAATATGAAATACAGACGAAGACAAACTGAAAGGTTGGGTGGGCATTCCAAAGGCCCATACCTAGCTTCCGAATCCTGTCTTTGAAGACGGCTGCTAGGTACCTCCGTAGAATCTAGTTGGTGTAAAGTGTGTCCCGATTTTCATCCAGGTGGCGACTTCATCTCCAATATGGGCCATAAGCCCATTTTGTATTTCCTACCAGACCTTGAGCTTACACAATGTCGTGGTCGCCAAACACTTGAGCGCGCGACTAACCCCACTGCCTACAATATCATTCCATAATTCGAAAGAATTCAATTGAATAATACTAGCTTGTACATAATTTATTCCAAATACTTTATTTATTTTTGCTATACAGGTTAATATTTATTTATTGAATTGATTTATTTATTAGGATAATGGATTTCCTATAAATAGAAATCACTCATTCCTGTTATTGGGGTACGCAATGAATTTTCATTTGTATCAAAATCAAGTAAAACTAATTATAAATTGGTTAAACATTTAAATATTGTCATATATTATCATAATTTATGAAATAGAATATATATTTTTTTAAGCAATGAAATAAAACATATAACTTAATAAAAATAACTATTTAATATATTTTTATATATAAATTGGTATTGATTTTGATTCTAATTCTAATTTTGATTCCCCTATAAACCAAATATTTTATTAAATTTTTCATTCTATAAACCAAATACTTTATTAAATTTTTCATTCCATTTTCGATTCCTCTCCGTTCTGATTTTAATTTCAGAGTATGAATCAAACGACGTGAGAGACAATCAAATTAGTGGGTAAGATAATAATTTAATAGCTACTTTTCTATAAGAACATCCTAAATAGGAGGCCTAAATTTTGAAATTATAAATTTATAAAATTATTTTTTTAATCTAATTTGAAGGAAAAAATCTTATTATGTAATTCATTTAATTCAAGTAGAATTAATAATTACCTTTAGTTATCATTATTTAGATATGGTTTAAATTAATAGACTTTGACCTATTTATTGCAATATTGGTTTGTGAAAATTTGAATCATTATTTTAAATTTTTTTATTAGAAAATTTGAGAACTACTTTCAATTTAAATTCTATTAGATATAAAAATAAATTCTAATATCATTTTGAATAAGAAATTAATTAAAATATATGAAATGTAATTTTTATAAAGAAAATGTAAAATCGATTATAAAAATATTAACTAATTATTTACATTTAAAATAATAATTTTGACATTTAATAATTAAAAAATTACAAATATAATTTTACTGGCATAAAGATATGAAAAAATATACTCGATGAAAGAATTTCCAAAAATAAATAAATAAATAAATAACTGAGAAAACTCACCGTCTAATGAATAGAAGATACTTGGAGTTGACGGTTGGCGTCAGGTACGTAATTTCCTTCACTGGAGCTTTATTTTCACGCTGTTCATCTCAACTATAAATCGATCCTTGCCGCGTCACCTCCAATCAACCTTTGATCTGTTGATCTTTACAACCCTAGCAAAAAGAAAAAAACCCTAAACCCACAAGCCATCTCTTCCTCATCTCCGATCATGGATAGCGATATCGTCAAGCTCGCTGCAGAGAAGGCCAGAGACATGGCCGAAGAGTTTTTCAAGCTTGGAAACATGGATATGGCTCTAAGGAATCTTACTGCTGCAAAAGAATTCAATCCAACCCTGCCTCAGATCGAAGAGTTCTACACTGCTTATATGATTCACCAGTTATCTTCCAACAAGAAAAGCTTATATGAAATTCTTGGCATTGTTGATGATCCGTCCACTGCAGACACCATCGCCATCAAGTCGCATTACAAGAAACAAGCCCTCGTTTTGCATCCTGATAAAAACAAGTCGGTTGCTGCTGAAGGAGCTTTCAAGATTGTTAAATCTGCTTTTGATACTTTATCTGATCCTAAAAAAAGAATGGTTTATGATTCTCTCATGGGTTTCCGTTCAACGGAACCAAACAAATCAGCATCAAACCCAAGCCATAACCATAAACGACCTTCATCACCGCCATATTATGATCGAACCGCGAAGAAATCAACCCCCAATCCTACTAGTTCTTCACCAGCATCAGACAATTGGGTGAAAATCAAACTTCCCAAGGTTTCAAGTAAAAGCACCCCTGTTGCTTGTCCTATCTTCACAAGTAATGGAAGCAGGCGATGCAATGTCTCTTATTGCCATGTGAGGTTGCCTCCAAGATTCTGCGCTTATGGATTGTAGAAAATCCTTCTGTAATTCCAGTTTCTTTGAATAGAATGAAATTTTGATTCCAAATTAGTTACTTTAAACTGTATAGCAATTACATAGTACACCCATCTTTAGAGCTTTACCTATTTATTTATTTTTCAATTGATTTATTCGAGCTTTTACCTATTTATTTACCTTGTCACTAGTGCTGATATTCTGTACTTTCAAACTAAAGACTCAAGGCCTATGAGAACCACTACTTTGCAACAGCAATAAAATTTCGTTTTGATCAAGAATCTTTGCTGTGGGTGTGTTTAAGTTCGAAACTTCCTGGCAAGCAGGGCATGCGATCAGTTCCAGATGCACTCAAAGTCTAGTTGATAGCCGCAGTTCATACAAGTTCCGTAGATCTTGGATTTATGAATTGATTTTGGCCTTTTTTAGGAATCTTAGGATTAACAACAACGCTAGGAATGACCCCAGAGTTTAAATGACAAGAGTTCAACTACTGGCAGCGTATGAAGAACAGATCAAGCATGAAGAAAGCAAGATTAATTAAGGACATTGATTATCATAACCCACTATTAGATTGGAGATTCATCCTCTTTTCTTTTGACGTAATCTCATTTTGTTTTTTATGTCCTATTTGCTGCTGCTACATTTGTTGTTCTTAATTTGATGTGTTTATATTGGCCGTTGTTCCTGAAGCTAGCCATTTTACCTGTGAATTTTTATTGGACAAGTTTAACACAAGACTGATGGTGAAACATGCTCAGCTGAAAGAATCATATCTAAAACCATGAGAGATCAAGAAATGTCAGGTTGATGCATTTCTGAAATGCTATGATAAATTGATTTCTTCTTAAAATAGTTCAGCAAGAATGAAATTAAAGTTTCGGCACAAAACTAAAAGCATTAAAGTAATAGCATATAGAAAAGCCAATTTAGGTACAAACATATTGTAGTAGCAAGTACATAAAAATTTTTACACAAACAGTATCTTCCTAAACAGGACACAAACATATGCATCAACCTGATAAAGATAAGCAGTAAATTACATGATAAAAATATTTGAATGTGGGTGTAAGGAACTCAAGCATCAGACCAATTTATATCCATTGATCCAACATCATCAGGATCAGATACTCCCAAGGCCTTCCAAACTGCTGGTGAAGCATCCACAATATTATTAGGACAAGGAGGCTGATAGTCATGATCGGAATCACATCCCATGGTTGAATCGCATTCGTCAACTACCTTAGCCTTCACAGTCTTTCCATTTCCATTGATAGTGATATAGTTCAAGCACCTACTCTTTTTGTCGAACCATCCTGTCGAAAGCGCTACCACTAGCTCATCATCTGAATGATACTTATTGTCACATTCAGATGGAGCACCGCCATCTCCACCTGGTGCGAAGCTGTTCACTGTTAGTGTTGCCTTTGTGTGGGCAGTTACAGGTGGTGAACACTTGTATGTGGTGTACATCTTGCCTTGTTTACAGCAATCAGAGTCATGCTCTTGATTGCATTGTCCCGGAGGAGCCTTTCTACCCCTAATCCTGCCACTAGGCCTGCAGGTTTGAGACTCTGCACTATTCAAAACAAGAACAAGAAGGCAAATCAGAAGAATGTTGGAGAAAACTTGCCTCTTCATTTTCTTTTTCCTTTTCTTTCTTTTGTGTGTATTGTTTTGTAATGGTTTGGTGTGAAGAAGATCAGCTGTCGTGGGACTTTATATAGAGGCAAGCTTCTCAAAATGGCATTTGTTTAATGTGAATTGACGACAATTTTGTAATCTTATCATAATATATCATATAGACTACAGTGACTAGTATCAGAACCTTATATGTATCTTTATTTTTACTGCAAGGGAAGGGACAAAACAGAATTAAAATTCACCGAACGCTACGTTGATTGCAACAATTTTTTTTTTTGTACTTTTTAGTAAGGTTTTGGCATCCTTAGGTGGGGTAAGTTTCTTGCAAGTAGAGCAAGGATCAGTTCATTACCTATAACAAGGATAGCCTTCAGTGTGTAAACCAGGTGAAGGCAGGGACAGGAAATGAATTCCGACGAAAATTTTCCCCACCGGAGGCACAGTGCAGATACACATAAACAGCTATGTTAGTAGAACAAAAATCAATTAACATGTTTAATTTGATGTGCTGATGTCTTTAGAACAAACAGCCAAGTATGTGTGTGCTTTTTTTTTTTTTTTTTGAATCCATGTGTATCTTTTCTAACATCAATTACCATAGCAAACTATCAGCGGTCTCACCAACTAAACTGAAGTATAAAATTCTCCTGGAGATACTTGAAAGGAATCAAACCCGGAATAAGGAGTCTACCACCAACCATAGATCAAAAATAAAATATTGGCACCAAGTATCACAAGGAAAAATGTAGGAAACATCATAACACAAAAACGCTCAACAAAATATATGAGGAAATGCTGTGAGACAAATCCCAGTAATTTAATGTATTATTACCTCCAAAAACAAACTACATCACTTTAGTACAAACAAGCAATATTGTTGAACCACATAACAAAAGAACCTAGCCCAATGCTCCAAAGTATTGTTTCTTGCCATCACCCTGCTTTTGATTCTGATTTAGTACTGGCTTTTGCCTCTGATTTTAAGTCTGGTCTTGCTTCAGTAGACTTGGTGTCAGCAGAACAACACCCACCACCATGGTGATGGTGGTGGTGATGATGTCCGTGATGATGAATCTGTTTCCCCTTAAGCTGCTTACGCATATCATATGCATCCTCTCCATCAGCATAATACTTCGCCTCCACATCGTGAATCTTATAGCCCAATGTTTCTGTGTAGAGATTGAAAGCTGCCCTATTACTCTTCCTCACATGCAATGAGACATACTCTGCACCAAACACCTGTTCCACATGCCTTGATGAGGAGGTGCATATACGAAATCATTCATGGACAAGTCCTAATTATTATTTTTTAATCAAGTTTTAATACGGTAGGTCAATCTTCAGACAAATTCTAACTATTTGCTTGTTACATGATCATATTGACAAATATGAAACCACTAAACTCATGTTGCTTTGTCAAGAGCAAAAATAATTCAGAACCTGCTCTTAGAAACAAAGAAGTTCAGTAAGATCAATCACATGAGAAGTGTAAGATTATGATAGTAAAAATCAAAATATCTCATATAGACATGCACATAATGTGGTCAGTCAGACTACTAATTCACGAAACCTACTGCACATGTCAGAGGAAATGTTGCATAATCATGGCCTTTCCTTTTTGAACTGACAGATTAGCATTTTACGATTTAAAAATGCAAGTACAAAATTCCGCAAGAATTTAATCCTTCTTTTTAACATTGTAAGGGAATTTCACCACTTACATTGCTATGGATTGAACCCATGACCTTTATATGCCTTGAATGGAGTCCTTGCACTAAGCTACTCAACCTTTCAGCAACTTAATCCAATTCAATTCTCGCAAAATCATGTCATTGTTAGCATGATTCTATTTGTTTCAGAATTCCTTAGGTTGTGTTTGGAAAGTCTAATAATGCAAGATTTCAATTCATTTGAATTCCTTTTAATTACTTCCCATCTTTAAAATAGCTAAAAAAGCATTTTGGAATAAGATGATATCATTCCACAATTTACAAGAATTCAATTGAATAAAATACTTGCACATGATTTATTCGAAATACAGCCTGCACTTTTACCTATTTATTTATTTTTCAAGTTTAAAGCATTGAAACTTAGAGCTTCACAAAATATAAGAATTAACCAACCCAATTCAATTGAATTAAATTAAATCCTTGCATTTGTCACACAGGCACATCAATTTTACCATCCACCCTAATTGGCACCACCAAATGCTGCAAACCCCTCAAAAATCATAAATTTCTTGCCAGAATTTAGTAGAATTGAATTCTTCCCAGACAATTTCCAGCATTATCTGTGACATTATTCAATAACTCATGCCCAAAAATTCAATTAAATGTCAAAATAGTGAACTAAGAAAAAAAACCTGTTCCATAGCAGTCTGGGCAGCATTCATGAGCTTAGTGGCCAGCCCCAATTTGCGGTGGGTACGGAGGACAGCAAGAGAGGTGATATGGCCGTGACATTCGTTCGATTCCTCTTCCATCTTCGCCAAGACATAGCCAACGATGCGTCCATTATAGTCTTCGGCGACATAGAGTAGCTGCGGCCAGGAAAGGATGTGGTAGAAGTAGTATTTCATTTGGTAGTTTTCGGGTAGGCAAAGGAGGTTACATGCCTGCATAGCTAATAGATCATCTATTGTCGCCTTCCTAATGCACACCATGGCTGGCTCTGTTGCTTTGCTTGCTTGTTCCGGGTTTAGGATTAGGGTTTTTGACTACAACGCTCTGTGTTGAGATGTGCTTGATTTTTGGGAAAAGAAACGAATGTTTGGTATAACTTCAAAGGGAAAAGTTATAGATAAGGACATGTGGTTTAAGCATTTTGTTATTAGGTACCTGTAGTTTTTCTTTGTAATATTTCAGTATTTTGTGATTTTATATTGGTGTCAATTAGGTGATAAAATTGATCATATGGTATAATTTCTTTTTCTTTTAATGATAAAAATTATATTTTTATTTTAATCAATTTTTTTGTGAATTTTATTATGAATCAGTAGCAGTGTCATTATCTATAGTGGTCAAAATCATTATTCTATAAAATTAAAATATAAAAAATAATGTTTATATTTTTATGTTATTATTATCTAAAATTACAATAAATAACTTATCATTTCCTCCTGTATTAGATGATATAAAAATTTAAATTATTGAATGTTGGAAAAAAAGATAAATTTTAAGTGTTGAAAACCACAAATCTCATAAAAATATTAAAATTAAAATATTAAAGTGTTATAAAACAAAACCATAAATTCCTAATATTAAAATGATAAAATTACAAAATATTTACACGTAATTTTTTCTTTATTTTTTTGGGGTGTAAATGGACTTATTTCTTTATTTGAGAATTTTTTTGCAAAAAAGAATGTGGGATTCTTCTTCCAAAAAGACTTTTAATATTTGATAAATGTACATATAACTCAAAATAAAATTTTTTTCAGAAGGTTAGACAGATAATTACATGAACCAAATACAATAACAGTGTAAGAAAAAAAATCCAATATTGTATGCCTTCTCTCATGAAAATCACAATGCTATAAATCTACATGATTCACCACTAGTATCATAATCATAATATATATAAAAGTATGAATAGATAGAAAACTGTTTTGGATGAAAATAGACTTGTACTTTTTATATATTCATAAAGATAGTCTTTATTTAACTCTGAAAATTTTTTAAAATTGATGATAATAATTTTAGTTTGTACTTTAAAATTTAAAATTTTATATTTAAAAATGATACATGTTTAAATAAAAATAGAATAATTTTATTGTGTTAATCATGAAATTTAAATAACTATGTAAATTATTAAATTAGTATAAGATTTATATTTATTTTTATTACTCTTCCATATTAATTTTTATATTCTATAATTATATTATATATATTTTTTATTTTTCAGACTTAATGTTTAAAACTATCACTATTCTAAATATATGAATATTTTTAAATAATTATTTTTATGTTAGTGTTCTTTTTTTTTTTAATAATAACTCTTAAAATGTAATATACATTTTATATGAATTATTATCAATAATATATATTATTTATTATTACCAATTTATTCTCTTAATATTTTATAATAAAAACTTAAAATAAATTACACATTTAATAACTATTTTAACGCACGTGAGAAAAAAACTAGTATTAATAAAAGTATTACTCTCATTTCTTGAATTTCCACATTCTAATATACTTGCTATTGTGTGTTGTGACCACCTTCTTCATCCCAACAGCCAAGCATGTGATGGAAGGTCGAGAGCTTCTGGGAATTTGCTCAATGATGGTCTCACTGGGGAGTTTTTTCCCATTTCTTCTCTCAATTACTCCATGAGCATATCCAGAAGAGCTTGATGATGGCGCAACATTGTCTATAATATAGCTTGAGAGAACAATCCCAGAGTTCTGATCTAGAATGCGCAGCACGCCATCTATTCCACCAACAACCAATGTTGATTTGTCATTTATAAGGTGCTGCAACGAATATACAACATTTGGACTTACTCGTGTCTCCCACAAACGCCTCATCATCCTGCAAGATACAGAGAACAAAAATAACCAATTCACCCACATGCAACCTCATATAGCAATGCAATTTGCTCTAGTTGGTTGTTGAATTAGACGTGGGTAGCATTTCATTCTAATACCTCAACAGGGCTAGCAAAACACCTTCTTGGTAATCAATCTACTGACAAATCTATCTATTATGTCATACTACTCCCGGTAAAAACTCATCATTATTGTTCAGAGGTCCTAGAGCTCATATGACAGCGATGCTGGAAGCTTACTATTCATGCAAGATTGAAATGAAGCACCAAAATCACTGTGCCAGCAGCGTAAAGAAGAAAAAAAAAAGGATTTTTGTCCGCATCACATTGTGCAAAAATGTAGAGGGCAACCAAAAGCATCATAAATATATATTCTGGTACAGGATACTCTGCTAACCATCCAGAAATCCTCACCATAACTCTGGCAGGCATATTCCCTTACAATAATTGAGAATCCAAAAGTAGTGTCTAGGCTATTAGTATTCATATGCCTTGCCTGTTCCTAATATCATTCATCAGTTGCCTTCTCACACACAAACAATTGGGGTATGTGCTTTTTCTTGACCATTGCCCACTGGCACAACTACTCTATTGTGGAGAACTGCAATATAATTTATTTGCCACTAACAGAATGATAATAAGATTTATTTGGGTCATACAAAAGAATGAAATGTGAACTGTATACCTAAGGTCCCAGCAAGATGCATATCCAGCAGCTGTTCCAGCAAACAGCATATGGGAACTAGAGTTGTAGCACAGAGTCTTGATGCCTGGGACAGAAAATTGAACAAACCACAATGCCTTATTGACCAAAGAGAAAGATTAACTCCTAAATAAAATATGTCGTAAACTGGCAAAACAGGAAAAATACTAATGTCTAAAACAAGAAACTTTAAAGATAACATTGTTTTTATTCATGTCTGTGCAATAATGAAAATAAAACAATTACTTAAAAGAAAGTACATGATAAGAACCCTTGCAAAGAATATATATCCACATGGTTGTCAAAGATTTAGAATGCAATAATGAAGAGAGTTTTTTTTTTTTTTCCTTTGTTTTTGGTGGGGTATGAAAAGAGTTATTCTTGATAAAGTTAAAAAATAACACAACCTGTAGAATCAGTGGATTTCAGTGTGGCTACAGGCTGATCAGAAGAATAACTAGATACCATGATCCTTCCTAATGAGGAACCACTAAGAATTAACTGATCATCACCCAAAGACAAACATGTCACAGGCTCAGGATGCATCCTGCAGTTAGGAGATGAAGACATAATCAAATGAGATCCATAAAGAAAAGGGTTACGTACAAACGCAAAATATCAAATTCAATATTCAAACACATAATCAACAAAATATGGAAATGGTCTGCTGTTTTTTCCATTTTGTTGGCAGGCTCTATTTTGTTAAACAATTATGTATTCGCTCACCAATCTCTATCAACCCTATATGCACAATTTAAGGTTGAAATGGCTTTCCAATGTGAAGATTTCTGGTTTGACCATGATAGACCACTTTCTGTTGGATATTCAGTAAAATAATGAAGCTTATTTACCTCTTGATAAAATCAATTTACTGATTTTTAATTTTGTGGGTTAGCAGAAGAGAAAGTAAAATATAATAAGAGAAATTTTTAGCAACACACCTAATGATTTTAGAACACTTCTTACTGTACATGTCAAAAATGCGAGCTGTCCCATCCTCACATCCAACCACAGCTTCTGGATCAAGATACCTTTAAGAAGACATTAGAAAATTAGATAAAATTATTTAGAGTTGAAAGCAAATTGCCTTGCACCCAGTGAAGTCTCTAGGTAATTTAATGATGGAATACATGAACTTAAAGTTCAAGCTTAGTATAATAAGAAAATTTTTATGTTTACCGCATGCATAGACCCTTCATGTATGTGCTTTCATGTGAGGGGAATATGCTCATTCGCCCATTGCGCCTCCATAAGCATAGTCGTGCTCCAATCAAACCAACAATCTCCAAGAATATGCATTAAGCAATTAAGGTAAAAATAAAACAGGAGCATCATGCCAAGGTTCCTCAACGCGAGACACTTCAATGTAATCATACATTCATACTTCAAATTACCTTGCTCTCATCGAAGTCAAAGTCCACCAACGGGCATGCATTTGGAACTGAATATTCCTCAATACATTTGTAGCTTTCTAATGACCAAAGACGCATAACCTACCATCATTACTATGCAAAGGTCAGCAGAATTGCCTTACACAATATATGTCATATCCTAAATTTAGGAAAATATACCACAACAATAATCACATCAAAATGAAAACTAGAAAAATACAACCAGCAACTACATAAGATGTAACATCTACTGACTGACACATAATCAGGTGTGAGTGAACCTTCCAATAATGGAGCACAAGCTATCAGAAAAAGAGCTCAATCGCACCAATAAAAAGAAAGAAGAAAGCATCATTTAGAAGTTGTGGAGAAGCAAATAAAAAGGTATCAAATTCATTTGGATGCACTAATCCATTTTTATTTTGTCCACATCTGTCCAACCCAAAAATGGATTTGCTGATGCATAAATATATCCCAGCATCTATTATGCCAAGAAGGCACTGGGCAGACCTCAAATTTCAGGGACCAGGATACACATTCTCCTTAATACAACCTAAGAATGCAAATGTATGGAAAGAAAAGAGTACTTTCTGATGTGCAATTCCCAAATTTAGGAGTTATTTCCCTCTCAGTCTGTAATTAGAATTATCATTAAAAAAAAAAACTCCAAGCACACAATAGAGAAACACAAACAAATGTGTTATATGTAAATATAGCATGTTCTGTCAGTAATCTGTATGTACATTTCGAATCCCCATGTTATGTTTATATCATGTATCATGAGTTGGTCAATTTGTGGCACCTCCAAATCAGTCAACAGAATAATATCTTTAGGGCCATGTTCACAAATAGAAATGAAAAGAAATGCACCGATGAGATAACAACAATATCAACAAAACTTATCTCTTAGATATGAAAGAAGTCACGATGATTGCTTGACCAACAATTAGAGTTCCATCCATATTAATCTGGTCAAGAAATTAAGTATTGATAAAAAAAAAAAGGTAACTGGAAGCCAAGATCCAAACACTGCATAGAATACTCATCCAGCAGAAAATTTAAAATACAAATGGCTTGTACTACCCAAGACAATGCCAGCATTCCATTCAGGTGTAAAGGTTGTCACTCCAATGTTATCATTCTAACTAAATGAAATCATCAAATCCAACACTCAACCCAATGAATAATAAAAAAAATGCTTTGGTAATTGTTCAGCAAGAAATTAGAATCTACTCCAATCAAAGAATAATCAGCAAATGCTACTCATAATAAAAAGACAAACACAACCACAACATACATTACATTTGGTTAAGAAAGGGAACACACCTTATCACCTACACCAGTAAGAAGCAAGCTCATCTTCATACGGCACTGATCAACCCTAATAGAAAGCAAGATCAGAAACAGAAAATATTATGCACAAGCTGTACAATCCTGCATATACCCACCCACTAAAAAAAAAAAAATACCCAGATAAAATTAGACCTTGTTTGGAATAATTGAATTGAATTCTTGCAAAATCATGTCATTTTTTGAATGATTTCATTTCAGTTGGTTTCTTTTAAGTTTAAAGAAATGAATTCTAGCACCTATGGGTGAGAATTGACTTAATATAATTTGTTTCAATTCAAAATTCTTGAACGCTTAGACTCTCCAAACATCAGAAATTTTGAGTAAAAGAGAAGATACCCAAGTGAATGGCCTTTCCATTGGTCAATATAGACAGAAGAAGCTTCAACTAAAGCTTGTCTATGATGCTTCATAGCCAGCTCCTCTAAATACAAACTCAAAGACTCCTCCCAATTACTACCACTGCTGCTGCTACTGTTCTCCTTCTGTTGCTGCTTCAAATAAAGCAA
The DNA here is from genome assembly GCA_949671775.1 of Mallotus repandus. Lineage (NCBI taxonomy): Eukaryota > Viridiplantae > Streptophyta > Magnoliopsida > Malpighiales > Euphorbiaceae > Mallotus > Mallotus repandus. The sequence goes on along the minus strand of CATIWM010019806.1, from coordinate 10,952 downwards.
TTGCAGTAACTTTGATCTTTTGATCAACACCCTCCATGATTTGCAAACCGCAGAACAGCGAACGAGGTCGAAGAAGTCGAGGAAAGAGAAGATGATGCAGAGGATGTCATGGTCTAATAAATGGATTGTGGCAGGACGGACCAAGCTTCTCTTCTTCGCCGGAGGCCCTTTATTTGATTGGATGCGGTCGTTCATTATGGTCTCGGTGACGATGAGAGAGAGAGAGAGAGGCGCAGAGTTGATAGCGCAGACGATGATGATGATAATGAAAACGATGGTCTAGTTTTTCCGCTCAGTCGCCAACTATAGATAGTTCCGCAAAAAAATTTTGTAATAAAGGCCATTTTGGGCCCTTGAACTTTTCATCAATTTTGCTACTGAACCTTGCCCATGGATCAATATATTTATTAATATACATATTAAATTATACTTGCCGATGATGTCTAGCCAAGTTAGCTGAGGCGGATACCCTGAAATCTCAGCTCAAATTCTGGTATTGTCAAGTTTGAGTTAATTAAAAAAAAATTCTTTTCCCTACTAATAACTAACAAATTAACAGTAGTGACTCTATGGGTACTAACAAGTAAAAAAAAAAATTATACTTGGAATAATGAATTCCCAAGTCTTATAAATTGTTAAAATTGCAATCAAATAATAAAAAAATTTCTTTTTTTAATTGAGTTCTAGAAGCATTTAAAGTGTTTAACGTTAGTCCATCTCCGTTATCTCAAACGGAATGGACTGACGTGATAATTAGACCTCACCCAATGAACTGACGTGTGCAGACAATCAATGATACTGAACCCACAAGTCCTATAAGTTATCCAAAATTTCAAACAAGTCCTAAATTGTTTCTCTTCTAATTAATATGAAACAAAAACATTGCACAATATCCCTGATGAAATTACTCAAGGATATTGTGCAATGATTTTGTTTCATGTTAATTAGAAGAGAAACAATTTATGACTTGTTTGAAATTTTGGATAACTTATAGGACTTGTGGGTTCAGTATCATTGATGAGTTGTTTGCACACGTCAGTTTATTGGGTGGGGTATGATTGCCACATCAGTTCATTCCGTTTGAAATAAAGGAGATAGACTAACGTGAAACACTTTAAATGCTTCTAGGACTAAATTTAAAAAAAAATTAAGACTTGATTGCAATTTTTGATAACTTATAGAACTTATGGATTTATTATCCCATTATATTTTTTGTATTTTGAAATTATAAATAAATTTAGATGTCAAATGTAAAAATAAAATTAATTTATACACAAATAAAAGTTTTATTTTTCAAAAGTACTAAAATTTTTTAATAGTGAATAACTAAATCTATCCATTAATATAAACATGTGTATGTATATAAATAAAATTATAATCATTAGATTAATGTTTATTTAATAATAGTCATTGATGTAGATTATGAGTATTGATATATAAAGATAATTAATTGTAATAATTAAATAAAAAGTAATCAAACGGTTCTAATTTAGTTTATATAGATACAAACGTTTGTATAGTAGTAAGAGCCATATATTTATAGATTTTTAAATTTTACAGACTCCAATTTTATCGGATGTACCCGAAGGAACTTTTAATTTTTTTTTTAAGGAAAGGAACTTTTAAATTTTACAAGTTATAAATAAATTAATCATTTATACATATGTGCACCATTTAAACATTATTTATTTTTTTTATATAATTTATGAATTTTTTTTATGTAACTTTATGTAAAAATAATTTTAGAAAGTAAATCATATGACATTTATTATGTAAATGAATTTAAAATAATAATAAACCTCTAAGAAGGAAATTCAAAATTCAAAAGCGAGACCAAATCCAAATTACTACTCTACACTGCATAAAACCCGCTTAATATATATTTTTTCCTTTGCAATGAATGTTTGATATAATATAGATGATTCCATAAGAATTCCACGACAAAAAAACTTCTCCTTTAAATTATTGAAAAAAGTATAACATTTTGGTATGGGGCCTCAAAAAAATTATCAATTGTGCATGTGAATTGTGGTGATGGTGGATCATTAGCTAACTAAATAATTTTTATTAAATAATAAATTACATAATCTTGCAAAGTATGAAAATAAAATTTCCACTACAGATAAAAAATCACAAATTCACAAAAAAAAAAAAATACAAGAGAAAATATTATAATATCCTAACATGAAATCACAGTTATAATGTATAACGTTTCTATTTATGGTATAAAGGGTATATTGTATTAATAGTACCTTAACTTTATCACATATTTTATTTTAGTACTAAATTTTTAATTTTTTTGTTACTAAAATTATATTTTTGTTTCAGGTTAATGTGCCTTGAACATATCTGATAAAATTTAGCATACGTGATAGTTGAAATTAACATATTTTTAGTATATTTGCCATGTAAACATCCTATTAAGCAGCCTAATCATCTTGTGAGCTCTAAAAAATAATTTTATTTTCTCATTTTCAATTTTGTTCGATTTAATAATTTTATTTTTTAGGAGCCACAAGATGTTTAGGTTGCTAACTGGGATGCTTACATGGTTAATATACTAAGAATATGCTTATTTCGATTGCCATGTATGCTAAATTTGATCGGACATATTCGAGGTACTTTAATCTGAAACAAAAATAGAACTTTAGTAATTAAAAAGAAAAAAATAAAAAATCTGGTACCAAAATGAAATATGTGACAAAGTTAAGATATCATTGGTGTAATAAACCTATGGTATAAATCATTATATTTCTCCCATAAATATATAAATTGTAAAAGCAAATGCTAAAATAGAAAATTTACTAAAATCAACATTTTCGTCCCTTGAAGATAAGAAACTTAAGGGGTGTTTGGTTTAGCTGATTAGGCCAACTGATATAGGTTTGTGGAAAAAAAGTTAGAAAAAAAGTGTTTGGTTAATTTTTTATATCAGTAGCTGATAGTTGATTGATTTCCAATCAGCTATTGATTCCATCAACTCTGATTCCTAGCTTTTCTAAAACCGCTCATTATAATTTTTCTATTTTGACAATGTTAACCTACATTTTTTTGGCACTCTATCTTCTCCTTCTCCTTCTCGTGCTGTCTTCTTCACACCTTCCATCAAATTTCTATCTTCTTCCACCCGATATGAGCTCTTGACTCATTAGAATGGTGCCGATTATATGATTTCAGGGAAAATCTAACCTTTCTAGTTCAATCAAGTTTGAGACTCAAACTTGATTGTGTGATACATCTAAAACCTCTAAAAGCTACTTGTTCTATTGTTTAGTATACCAGATAAAGATCCAATAAGCTTATTTGATTGGAGCTCAACTGATGAAATCCCATCCGGCGGGTTTATTGTACAAACGGTACCATAACTTTAACCCATATTTCAAAATGGTACCAGATTTTCAATTTTTTTTTTCAGTCCCTTAAATTTTTTTTTTCAAATCATAGTCCCTTAATGACTTCAGATCAAATTTAGCATACTGCCATGAATAAGTATATTTTTTGTATATTTTTCATGTAAGCATCCAATTAAGCAGACTAATTATCTTGTGGACTCCATAAAATTAAATTTGCTAAAATTTTATTTTATGGGGCCCATAAAGAAAATTTGTTCTATGGGGCCAACAAGATGATTAGACTATTTAATGGGATGTTTACATGACGACTATACTAAAAATATGTTTATTCTGGCTGCCACGTATGCTACATTTAATCGGTTATGTTTGAGGTACTTTAATTTGAAGCAAAAATAGAAATTGTGGTACTGAAAAGAAAAAAAATAGAACTTTAGTAATTGAAAAGACAGAATTGAAAATCTAGTACCATTTTGAAATATTGGGCAAAATTATGGTACCAACAGTGCAATAAACCCCCCATACGGTCGTTGGATCTCCAAAAGATCAAAATTCAATTTGTTGTTGGCTAGCTTGAGCCTTTGCAAACTAGATATATTGGTGAAGTAGCCAGAAATACCACCTATCAAGTAGTTATCAAACAGGTCTGTGGAGTTCAAAGAATCTGGTTTTGCAAATTTTGGAAAGTTTTCTATAAGTTTGCAGCCAACTAGATGGACATCTGAAAGTTCTTTGTCAATGATCCAATTAGGAATTTTTCCCAAACTGAGATTGTTGTAGGACAAGTCTATGGATAACAGAGAATAATTGGCAAAGGCTCTGAGAATGCATTTCTAGATAAATTAAGGTACCAAAGGTTTTGTAATTTGGAAATGATAAATCTTATTACTTAGAATTATATTGTTATCCTCTTCGATTGAAAAGCTATTCTTATAGCTTAATACTTGAGCCTTGAGCAAAGGTGCAAGAATGGCATGAGAAGATGACATGTAACAATCGATGGGACATCATATTCTCTATTAGAGTTTCTCTAAAGAAAGATGGAGTGAAAGGGTGCTATCATAACAAATTTAAAAGAATCTTTTTTCATTGTCTCAATAAGCTATCATAACATATTTTTGTCCATGAACAACTCGTGTATCATCATTCATATATCTATATTCCATTGCTTTATTTTCTTTAGGAATTCTTTATACATATGCAGTTTGATAACCCTTTGCTGGTTAAGCAATACTTTAGACTTAAAAGTATTTGATACATAAAAAAGAACCCAACACTGTCTCTTTTTGTTTGATGCATTGGATCAATAGTGTTGGTAGCTAGTGCTTTTCAGCCTTCTTTCTTTTGCCTCTCATTTTGAAAAAAAAAATTCATTGCTTCCATTTTCCCTACAGTATGCCTTCTATATTTTCTTTGATTCAAAGATTAATTACAAAATTTTGATTTAAGTTCAGCAGAAATTTGATGGCATTTTGACATTATATCTATATATGTTCTTTTGGTCTGCTTTTTTATTTTACGGCTACCATTGTTGGTTTTCTACACTATGTAAGTCAGATATTTATTATTATTATTTTGTTGTAGCAAAATTTGATATTCTCTATTTTCATTTATTTGTATAAAATAAATAAATTGTCCAAAATAGTCATTTTATATACTAATTAAATAAGCTCAAAAACATTTTACCAAACACTACTATAAAATAACTATCAGCTAACAACTATTAGTTATTAGCTAACAAAAACAATTAAACCAAACAAGCCCTTAAGGACTTCCATCCCAGGCAAAAATAAATGAAAGTACCTTTAGTGCGAGTTCCTGCGACACAACCAACAAAAAAAAAAGTAGAATAAAATACCTTGTGGTTAAGTACTTTTTTACTCAAAAGGTTGTGCTATTTTTTATAACATTTAAGGGTTTGTGATTTAATTCTATTTGCATTTTAATATCCTACTCAGTAATAATGTTAAAAATATATGATATAATGTTAAAATAATGTGAATTTTTAATAGTTAAATTATTTGCTAAGTAGTATAGCATTCAACTTATTAAAATAAATTCACAATAAATTATAAAAATAAGATGTATTTTAATTTTATTATAAATAAAAAGAAATAATTTTTTAAATAAAATTGTAATATTTTTAAGAATATCCAAATAGTTATATTGATGGTAAATCACATGTAAAATATTTGTATTATTGAGGGGGAGTGTTATATTAAATTTTCATTATAAAATAATGACGATTTCTATTGATAGGTATTAAAGCGTTAGAAAATGAAACCATAGACCTAAAAGTGGTACCAAAAAAAAATGAAACCATATACCTAAAAATGGTACAAAAAAACCACAAGCCTTTTCAATGAAAATGCATCTAACAACAAGTAATTTTTTTGTACTTAGCTTTATAGTTCCTTTGCTTGCATTGAAAAGGCTTTCACAAACACTCATTTGTTGGTGAATGAGGGAGTTTCTACTCCACATGTTCATTTAGTGCATTGGAATCTTCATTCTGCATGATGGTTTAAACTTAACACTGACGGTTGTATCAAAAGGAATCCTGGAGACGTAGGGGGAGGAGGAGTTATAAAGGATGACATGGGAAATTGGATTTGTGGTTTCATGTTTAATATTGGTTGCTGTGAGGCAGCCTTAGCAGAATGTTGGGCAGTGTTTCATGGTCTTTCCTTGGCTTGGGAGAGGGGTCTGCGCAATCTGGTGCTAGAGATTGATTCTCAGCTTGTGGTAAATTGATTAAAAGCTACTGAGCTTTGCAGTAATCATTGCTCCAATTTGGTAAGGTCTTGTCGGGATATTATTTGCAGAAATTGTATGTTACTGTTCAACATGTGTATCGAGAAGGCAATTCACTTGCTGATCAATTAGTAATCTGGCTTTGAGACAAGGTCGTGGTCTGCATGTGCTGGAGATTTGTCCCAGTGAGCTTTTTTCTTCTGTCCAAGCTGATGCTCAGGGCATCGAGTGGCCACGCAGGATTAGAAGTTGATTGTGTCTTGTGTTGTTTGGGGTCTCCCCCTCCTTCTCCTTCCTTACCAAAAATAAATAGAATTTAAATCTCACATAACTTCGCCAAAATGTATCAATTTTTTGATGATGGAATACATAAAATTTAAATTTTCAAGAGTTTGTGAAACATAAAATTTTAAAATTTAAACTTGAGACTTACTTTAAATCATTCCAAATTTCTTGCCTTTTTAGCTGCTGGATATTAATTTTTGTATTGTTCTTTATTTGTGTACCAAAAAGGCTTCGCTTCTATTTTTATAATAAATTGTTCACCTTCTTAATTATTAGGCAAAACCAATTTTGAGCCCCCTAAATTTATTGACTTTTTAGCTTTAGACCCCTAAAGTTTCATTTTGTATATTGAGGCCCTTAAAACTTCACGGATTTGAAATTTTAAACCATTCTATTAATTTTTAACACAAATTATTTCCTTTTGGTCTTTGAAGTTTTATATTTCTAATATTCATACAATTTTTTACTTTTTAATACTCACATCACTTTTAAAATTTTTTCACCTATAAAAAATAAATTTACTTATTTTAATTTCTAATATTTTAAATTATTATATATATATTTAAATAATTTTAAATTTTAAAAATAAAAAAATAAGTTAATGCTAAAATAAAAAAAATTATAATAATACTACTATTTTTCATAATATTTTAAATTATTGTGAATAAATTTTTATGATATAAATTTTTTTCATGCGCCCAAAAAGCATGATAAAAAAATGAAGGTTAAGATAACGGTTATAAAAAATTTGAGTTGGTTGAACAAACTATCACCATTTTTTGGTGATATACAGACATGCATTGCTATCTACTATTTATAAAAGTTATATTATAAAAAATTATTCACAATAATTTAATTAAAATTTTGAACAAAAAACTTAAAAATGTATAAAAAATATAAAATTTATATTTTGAAAAATTATAAAATATTTTTTTTTATCATAATCTCTTTTTAATTATGGTGTTCTTTTTCATCATAATATTTTATTTTGAAAAATAATAATTTTATTATAATTTTTTTTATCTTAACATTAACTTTTTTATTTACTTTTAAAATTTCAAATTATTTAAAAATGTATATAAATTTATGTTTTTAATTTAAAATATTAGAAATTAAAATAAGTAAATTTATTTTTTACCGGTGAAAAAATTTTAAAAGTGATATAAGTGTTAAAATGTGAAAAATATATGAATGTTAGAAATATAAAACTTTAGGGACCAAAAGAAAATAATTTTTGTTAGAAAATTAACAAAATGATTTAAAACTTCAAATTAGTAAAGTTTGAAGGTCTAGATATACAAAATTAAACTTTAGGGGTTCAAAGTTAAAAAGCCGATAAATTTAGGGGCCTTAGTGGATTTTGCCTAATTATTACTCCTATAACTTCTAACCTCATTTCCTTAACCCGTACCAAATCAAGCCTTAATATTACGAATAAGTGTAAGGCGGACAAAATGCAGTAATTGAAAAACCTTCATAATCATATTAAATTCTGAAGGTTTTAAAAGTAAATTTCAAATATATACCAAATTTAAAATGTTTTCTTCATAATCATAAATTTGAATTTTGAATTTATCAAACTAAATTAAATTAAATTAAATTAAATTTGAATTTAAAAATATCAAATTAAATTTATAGTAAAAATTTTAATTTTGGGAAATATATATCTTAAAGCATAATTTTTTTTATATAATTAGTGTTTAATTGATCCTTTAATATTTAAATCTTTATTTATTGGTTACATCTAATTACAAGCTAATTATATATCAACAGAACAATAATTATATACCGTGTTATATTTTATTTCTTAATTCATCAACAAAAAATAAATTTATTTTTATTATACATTTATACACATATACATATTTTTGATATTAGAACTGGTCTCATTTGATTTTGGTAGGTTAATTTGATTTTCAATTTAAAATTTTGCAAAAAAAAAAAGATCCATATTTAATTGAAATTAAATTACTCAGTTTAATTAAATTAAAATTATTTACTTTAATATTATTTAGTTTGAAATTTTGGTTATTTCTCCATCCGTCGTTCAACACTGCTTAATAAAATGGCGTGGGCCTTAAAAATCAATATCATTTCCAGTTCTCCTTTTTAGAAGAGGAAATGAAATTTGCTTTCTTTGATATTGACATCTTGCTGCAGATGTGAATTCAGAGCTACCTAACTAATCCATTCTCTCATTCAACACAGCCCTCATAAGGGCATATACATAATTCAATATACCAAATCTCCATTCTTGAAAATATTTTTTAAAGAAAAAAAAAAAGGTTTATGGCAGGTTTGTTCGACAAGCAGGCAGCTCTTTATCTGAATGCAAGGACATCTTTTCCGAGCGAATGGTTCTCCATGCTTGCTGCTCTCACCCCCCACCATTCTTTAGCTTGGGATGTTGGCACTGGCAACGGCCAAACGGCTTCAAGTGTTAGTTCTCTCTTACCCACATTATCCTTTTCTCTTTCTTGGCTTTGCAAATCATCTGAATTCCTGAATTCTGATCCAATAATATTCGGCCGGTGAGAAAGTGGTTTAGTGGCCACTTTTTTATAGAGCTATTTTTCATTTAATTTAAAAAGAGCGGACGGTCTTTTGTCATGCAGTTCGTTCTGTTATTTGACTTTCTTATTAATTATAACAAAAAAAAAAAAACCAAATTATTCATCAATTGGACAAACATGGAGGACGGATCATTCAATGAGCATGAAGTGGATTGACAAGACTGCTTTTTCGATTGAATATATGTAAATTTCTGTTGTAAGAAATCAAACTCAAATAAAGTGAAGAGCTGTGATGATAGTTCACATTGATTAATAGAGATTGTTGTGTTTGATTGAACTGTCTCTATTAATCAATGCTTAATGCCACTATACATGTGTTTTCCCTGCAGATTGCTCAACATTATGGTCAAGTAATTGCAACAGACATAAGTGAAGAGCAGATAAAGCATGCTGTACCCAATCCTCGAATTCAATACATACACACTCCATTATCAATGTCCGATGATGAAATAGTATCCTTAGTTGGGGGTGAAAATTCAGTTGATCTGGTGACAGCATCAGTAGCTGTACATTGGTTCGATCTGGAAAGATTCTACTCTCAGGTCAAGCGTTTGCTACGAAAGCCAGGAGGTGTTATCGCTGTTTGGACATACGATATTTTCCAAATTGTCTCAGGATTTGGTCCTGTGTTTCAGCACTTCTGCGACAGATTGCTTCCTTTCCAGCATCCAAAGGCCAAGTATGCCTTTGATAGTTACAAGACACTTCCATTTCCTTTCGAAACTGTCGGTGTGGGGTGTGAGGGGCAGCCGGTAACATTAGACTTGTGGAAAGAGATATCATTTGAGGGAATGTTGGCGCTGGTGAGATCATGGTCAGCATTCAAAATTGCTAAGGAAAAAGGTATGGAAATGTTGTCTGAAAATGTTGTTAAGGAGCTTGAGACTGCTTGGGGTGGTTCTGATATGATCAGGACTGTCAATTTCAAGACTTACATGATTGCAGGAAAAGTCAAGCAATGAGTTATCAATGACCTGTATCTAAATGGATTTTAACATAAGACAATAAGAAGCCGGGCATGTAACTAAGAAGCATAATTGGATTTTTGTGTTTTGTTACGTTACATTTGATTAATTCTGTTGTTTATATTTCTTGACATTTCTCTTGTATTTTCTTGAATGTAGTAGTATAAAGAAAAATACTAATAAAGCAGCTTTTTCAGCAGCAAATCAGCACTTGAATCTGGAAAGAAGCAAACATACCATTCTTCCTAGAAACATTTTTTTTTATTGAAGAGCAATCAAGTGGTGATAGTTTTGTTCTTGAGGGGTTTACAAATTGGAAGAAAAAAGAAAGATTTCAAATTCGTATTAAAAAAAAAATGCAGAAATCACATCACGTGTGGTCCTCAATCTCACCAGTGAAAGTAACATAAATCTCTTAATTTGGGAAAAATGGGAATTTGCTAGAAATCTCTACAATGGATCTCTTCATGTGCAGCAAGAGCCATTCTTTCCTAATTTAGTTGTTACACCCACAAAATATTGCACAATAGGTCAACAATATTTTTATGCTTTACATTTTTCTTGAAAATTTCTCTTTATAATTTTCTTTTATGATATAGTCTTACTTTAAAAACACTTTGTACAAAAACTTTGAAAATTGGTACGTCCAAAAAAAATGGATCAGTAATTTTTTTTTTCTATATATATATATTCTCTTTTCACTACAAGAATCTGTCGATTTAGCGACGGAATTCAGCGACGGAATTTTCCGTCGCAAAATAGCAACGGATTAGCGACGAAAAAAGCACATCAGCGACAGAATGTAGTCAAATAATAAAATTAATTTTTTTTAGCGACGGAAATGAAATTCCGTCGCTAAATTAGCGACGGATTTAATTTCCGTCACTAAATTAGCGACGGATTTAATTTCCGTCACCAAATTAGCGACGGAAAATAAATCTGTCGCTAAATTAGCGACGGATTTATTTTCCGTCGCTAAATTAGTGAATTAACTCGAAAACAGTCAAATCTCCTGGTACAACTTT
>CATIWM010019790.1:0-14926 GCA_949671775.1 Mallotus repandus | reverse complement strand
AGTGGTGTGAGAATAAAAACTAAAGGAAGCGGAAGCAAAGTAAGTTATATTTGCAGCAGGCAGCAAGAGAATCTCTAATCCCAAAGTCATATCCAACAAAAGCATAATCTTTTATTACACAGTCAGAGAATCAATCAACTTATAATTTCAATATCCATATGTCGCACTTATGGATTGCTATATCTTAAAAATTAAATTAGTGTTTGTACCAAAAGAAAAGAGTTAGACGTGTGAAGGAGAAATCTTCACCCAATTTCGATGATCCCTTTTATATACTAAAAATATTACATATTTACTAATATACATCATAGCTATTGATATTAATCCATTTTAAAATTAGCATAGGTAAAAAAAAACCATAAATTTAGGATTTAATCGGAGTTGAACGTGAACTGTAATTAAAAATCATATCTTACAACTAGTGGAACTTCATTAAATTAATCAAGTATTACAATATTTGTATACTTTAAAAGACCATAATTCAAAATCACTTGAGAAAACTCATTATAACGAAAAAACTCAATACATTTGATTCTCAATTTTAGGGGTGTAGAAATCTTATATTGTTAAAGAATTAAGTGGCTTAACTATCAAGAGTCATCGTCAGCAGTTGCAAATTGAAATATCTCTTCTACTCAGACATTTTTAAGCTGATATTCTCTTGTACTGATCATAACGACTGAGTCCAGATAAAAGGATATCAACTTCAAACTAAAAATCTCCCAAATCCAAATGCGAAAGCATTGGATTTTGAATTCCAATGGAGTCGAAAACATCTACACTTGAAGCAACTCTGAAAAAGATTGCATTTGTCTTTCTTCTCATGTATCAAAGAATTCGAGATCCAGGCCAACAAAAAAATAATAATTTTGTATCACTAACTGCACAAAAAACTCAACAAATCACACTGAAATAACAACATAACTTCAGATCTATCACTAATATAATTAGATTTAGATACTAGGATATAGAAAAAGAAAGGAAGTGCAGACAGGACGATTGCTGGTTAAAAGACCAACTCCACCCTTGAGATCACAAGATACAAAACAAATTTACTGTTTATGAAGAGAAAAGAAAGGATTTTAATTTGTTTTTAGTGTTGCTTTGTGATGATTTTGTTATTTTTACATTTAGTACTGTATAGTTTTACTTTGTTAAACTATTTTATATAATAAAACGACAAATAATATCACCACTAATTATATTTAAAACATCAATTTCAACATTCTAATACAAAGCCAAAAAATTAATTTATAAAATAACATTAAATATTAAATATTAAAAACATCATATAGTAATAATTTATTTATTTTTATAGTTGAATTTCGTCATTTGTTAAGTAAAAGTTCTTAAAATTTAGATTTGAAGTTCTAATATATGCAGATACGTTAAATTAGTTGTTAAGAGATTCTTCTATCTCTTATGGTTCTGTTCGAATTGAATCAGATTAATTAAAATTTAACAAATTTTCATTACTGGTAGTTTATATTGGTAGTTTAGATCAAAATAAATAAATAAATAAATACACGTTGCTCTTTTGTTTATTATGTTGTACTCGCTGAAGTCAACAAAAAAGAAAAAGTACAATTTTTATCATTGTCATTTTGATATGTGATAGAACTAATTTTGTGAATTTTTATGACATTTAAATATTTTGTGCATCATAAATTTTTGGATAAATTATGATCACCCTGAAATTTAGTCAAATCCACTAATATATCCTTATATTTTTAAAAGTCAACTAATAACTCCTTCAATTTTGATTTACTTAATTATTTTCCCTTCTTTCAACTAAATAACCCTTTGGTTTAAATTTTTTATTGTAACCTGAGGGGGTATTAAGTTAATAAAAGGAAAAAATAGTTAATAAAATCCAATATGAGAGATATTTAGTTGACTTATAAAAATGTGGGAATGAACTAATAAATTAGAATAAATCTCAAGGGAGCGTTAGTAAATTACCCTAAATTTTATAGTTTGCCCTTCTAAATAATTTCATTAAAAATTTAAGGTTTAATGTTGAAATAATATGAATGTTTAATAGTCAAATCATTTATTAAATGTTGTAGCATTTAACTATCTATAATGAACTCATAATAAATCAAATTTATATATATATTTTTTTATTATAAATAAAAAAGATAAAAATTCATAAGTATTTGTAAGAATAATTAAATAATGAAATTGATTATAAATTATGTATAAAATAATTGTGTCCTTGCATTTAATGTTATATTATTATTTTCTTCTAAAATAATTATAATATTATTTGATAGGGCCTTAAAACATAAAAAAAATAATGAAATACATATATTTAAATGTTACAAAAAAAATTACAAAATTAATTCTGTTATAAATCAAATCAAAACATCAAAATTGTATTTTCCGCTTAAATCTCCAAAGTTATGGGGATATAATCTATCCAAAAGTTTTTTGACTAGAAAAATTGAAAAGACTAATATGATCTTACCTATAACAGGGGGAGATTTAGACAGTAAAATAGTATTGGAGGGAAAACCTAATACCACTTAAGAAATCATTCATAAAATAATGATAGGAAAATCAAATAACTTACCAACATTTTTCAAGTCTCCAATTCTCAATGTAATGTTGCATGCTTTAAATAGTTAAAATCTTAAATAGTTAAACCCATATAAAGTGTTAACTTAATATGGTGAAGTTCATATATGCACCAGTGAACTAAGTGTCTTGAAGTCAAAATTTTTATGCAATTTGAGTTTTCAAATAGCCACTAGTTCGCCTATGTAATTTGTATCAAAAAATTGTTATCTTTATTAGTTGGAAAAAATAATAATGAGACAAGAAATGTTTGCAGAGATATCTAGCGATAGTGAATCTGAAGAAATTTTTGTTGTTGAAGGGGAAATGGGTAGAGATATATGGATGGCATTGAAGGAAGTCCATCTATTGATATTCAACCTTCCGTGAATAATTTTAATGCCAAAATAGGTTATCGACCAAACTTGTCTTTTTTTGAGTTTGGATAGCCTATTTGAAGCATATTAAGAGCATGCTAAGTTGAAAGGATTCTCTGTAGTAAAGAGAGGAGGACACAAGGGCATGTGGCAAGAAAGTATCAAAGAATTACTTATGATAGAGGTAGAAAATTGTATGCAGAAAGGAAAACCGAACATCAAGTTTCCCTGCACATATAAATGTTATGTGGAGAGATGGTGTTTGGGTTGTTAGTTCAGTAAAAAATGAACATAACGATGAACTAATTTTATATATGAGTAGATTAATGTATGCTCATAGAAAATTGAGTTCCAACATGAAAAGAAATCTTGTAGCACATGATATTATGGGCATTAGGCCATGAAAAAGTGTTAAAATTTTACAAGTACAATGTAAGGGTACTGAGAATTTAGGGTGCATGTCAAAGGATTGTAAGAATTTTATCGAGAGTCAAAGGAGGCTGAGGCTAGGTGAAGGGGACACCTTCAAGAACTGTTTGTTAGGATGCAATAATAAGATAGGGATTTCTTCCATTCCATAGATGTGGATGACAAAGGTAGACTAAGAAATGCATAGTAGATTCATCCTTGTAGTAAAGCTCCATACGAAAAATTCCATGATTTTATTACATTCGACACTACATATCTTGTTAATCGTTATAAGAAGCCATTTGCTATTATGGTCGAGGTGAGCTAGTATTGGCAATTTATCCTATTCGGTTGTGCTTTAGTTTCCCATAAAGATGTTAAATCATTCAAATGGATTTTCTTAACATGGCTAGTTGCCATAGGCGATGTACACCTAAGCGCCATCATTACTGATTAATGTGAGAGCGTAAAGCGAGCTATCAGGGACCTAATGCCAACACTATGCACCAGTATTGCTTGTGATATATAACGTGAAAGGTACCTAAAAAATTCAAGCACTTTAGGAAATTTGATAAAGTTGTGTTTGAATTTAAAGGTTTGTTATATGACAACCTAAATATTGATATGTTTGAGCAAAATTATAGCAAATTCTTGGTAAATAATGGATTGGAGAGCAATGATTGGCTTGTTATGTTGTACTCCGAGAGGACATACTGGGCACCTGCTTAAATCAATAACCTATTTTGGGTAATAAGTGTATTAACTCAAAGGAGCAAAAGTATGCACTCATAATTTGATGAATATATACACTCCATGAGTATTCTTAGACAGTTTGTGGAGCAATATGAGATCACTCTAAGTGATAAGATTTAGAGAGAGTTCGAAGTTGATTATGACTGCAAACAGAAAATTATTCTTTGCATTTCAAATTTTATGTGGAGAAGGTGTTCTAAAGGGCTTTCACCAATGGAATATTTTATTCAGGTGCAAGAGCAAATAAAGAGAATATGGTATTGTCACATTCTGGGGCCAAACCAATAACAACTAGTTTAAAGTGACATTGAATGACACATAGTACTTGAATAATTACTAATGAACTATTGGTATGTAAAAGAATTTGAGTACACAGTTGAGTACATGGAACATAAAAAATACTTAAGCTCTTGTTGTCTCAATTTGAAAGCACATGGAGTTGTCCAAGTAGTAAGAATATCGATCCCACAGGGAGTTAAAAATTGACTAAAAATACTACTATTAGAATTTGTTTATTTAGATAGTCAAATGGTTTGTTACTAGGAAATAAAGCTCAATTTTAAACAACTAAATCTAATTTCTCTTAAATTCAACAAATTAAATGAATGTTAGGATTTTTATCCCCAGCTTGTTTTATCCAAGGATTATGTCACCTTCCTTCTCAATTATGAATCCCATTCAATTTCTAAAGCATTTTTTTGAATTACAAAAGTCTCTCTCAAGCATTCCCATAATTTTTTGATTATAACTCTTACGCAATTATTTAGCTCTCATTAACTCAAGCAATTAGTCATATTTATTGAGGCCAAGCTTTTTAAAGGAATATTAATAACTAAATTGTCTATCAACTAATTCAATGTAATTAATAGATTGTTACTGTGTTCCTAATAGAGTTAATATCTCAATCTAACCCTATTGTCTAAATCAATTTAGAGAGTGATTAGTCCACTAAAAGCATTAGGTTCAATAACAATCATGAAACAAGAATTAGTTGATTAGAAGTTAACCATTTAAGTTTATATTGAGCCGGGTCTAAAAATCCTAACTAGTAAATTTAGCTACTCATAGAAATGAAAGAAGGAAGAAAAGAAGAGATAAAAGTTTCAAACATATTCATCACAATATAGTAACAAGTGAGAATAATTGAAAAAAAAAACCTACTCTTAATGCAATCCTTGAGTAAATGAAAGAACATACATGAAAAAATTAAATTGAAAATTCTTTAAAAATATAAATTATCAATTATTGTTAAGACTAGCTAGCCCCCTCTTAGAGGCAAAACATCCTTATTTTTATTATTCCCTCAAACCCCAAAATAAACTTCCTAAAATGGATTAGCTTCAGGGTGCACGACTGTGTGCCCTAATGTGTATGGTTGTGTGTCCTTAATTTGTTTGAAAGTAATGCACTTAGGCATAACCATGCATATTTAGGCGCACAGCCGTGTCTGGTCTGACTTTGGTAGGCTTGGGATTCTTCAAATTAGGCATGGCTATATATGTCTGGTCACACAGCCGTGTTATGTGTATCCTCTGTAGAGTGTCTATACTGGGGCTCAATCATAGCTGTGTGGCTTCCTCATCTTGGAAAAGTGACATTTTACTCACTTTCACGGAGATTTTAAGCTTTACTCTTCAAGTTCTCACTTAGGCACCTCTTGCATTGACTCCATATTAAGCACACCTAATCATCAAACAATTAAAAACATATGAATTAAACAAGAATACCTAAAAACATAATAAAACTATTACAACTCCTAAGAATCTAGACTCTAAAGATTTTAAACTAAATTGCATCAATATTCAATGCTAACCTAAACTCTAGACACTTAAAACCCAACAAATAAGCATTTAAAACAAAGTATTTTTCATGCTTGTCAAACTCCTACACACTTAAGCTTTTGCTTGTCCTCAATTTTTGTGTTCTAAGATGCACAGCTGTGTGCTAATGAGTACACAACTGTGCTAGAATTTAAATACTGAGTCCCACCTTAAAATGTGTTTTAACATGGTTATGCGCATGGACACACATAGTCGTACCTACTCACTCCAAGGTAATTGTAACATAAAATGCTAGCATTCAATAAAACCAATTCTCAAATAATGTTGGCCCAACTCTAAGTAAAAATCAATTATCATTCCATTCATTATCCACATAAGAAATAAATAATCATAAACAAGACATAAATTTTAATTGACAGGAATGCTTACTGTCCTTTATGCCCGTCATCATTTGAAGTTTGCTTCCCATCCTTCATCATTGGTTTCTCTTTTTGTCTACTTACCTAAAAAGTACACTACATGGGGATGAAAACATGCAAAACAAAGATAAAAATACAAATTCAAGAATGAACAAACTATGAATACGTGAAAAAGATACACTACACTTGGTTGAGCCTCCATGAAGCTTTTATTTAGAAGGTCCTACTTGTAAGGGTTGGCTAAGTAGGCAACATAATGAAAGCCATCATTCTTACATCCAAAATACTTTTTCAACCTTTGGCCATTCACCTTGAATTTGTCTCCTTGACTGTTCATCAACTCCACTGCTCCATAAGGGAAAACTTTTGTCATTGTGAAAGGTCTTGACTATTTTGTCGTTAGTTTCCTTAAGAATAGTCTTAGCCTTGAGTTAAAAAGCAACACTTGATCTCCATTGTCAAAAGCTTTCTTCTGTATGCTCACATTATGCCATCTTTTTATCTTCTTTTTATACAGTTTTGAGCTCTCATATGCCTCTTATTGTAGCATTCTTCTCTCTACCACTCTCTTAAAATAATAGTTTAGTTCTTTAATTGCCTACTAAGCTTTGTGCTCAATTTCCACTTGAAGATGACAAGCCTTACCATACACCAATAAAAAGGGGACATGCTAATTGGTGTTTTGTAAGATGTCCTACAAGACCATAAAACACCATCAAGTTTTCTTGCCCATTCCTTCCTAGAATTGCCCATTGTTCTTTCTAAAATCTTTTTCGGTTCTTTATTGCTGACTTCTACTTGCCCACTAGTTTGAGAATGATAAGGAGTTGCCACCTTACATCACACCCCATACCTAGTTAGCAATATTTGCATGTTCTTGTTAAAAAAATGAGTCCCACCATCACTAATAATGACTTTTGGCATCTCAAATCGAACAAAGAGATTCTTAAGAAACTTACACATGGTGCCCGCATCATTAGTGGCATAAGCTTGAGCTTCCATCCATACTAGAACAAATTGTGAAATTAGAGACATATTTTGTAACACAATAAAAATCATCTCTAAATATTAAATTTTGGGCGTTTTACAAAAATCGTCTCTAAAAGGGTGCACAAGTTCCCACTCCCTCCAGAATTATTTTCGCCACATCAAATTTGTCCCTAAAAGTACTCATGACGTCTTATAAATGTCGCTTAATGATACTTTTTCATGACATTTTTGAAAATCGTCTCTAAAATTAAGCTTTTATGATGTTTTATAAAATTGTCTTTAAAATTAAGTTTAAGTGACATTTTATAAACGACGCTTAATGATACTTTTTTATGACATTTTTGAAAATCGTCTCTAAAATTGAGCTTTTGTGACGTTTTAGTAAATGATCATTAAAATTAAGTTTTAGTGACATATTATAAATGTCTTTAAACGATTTATTTTTAATAAACTTTTTATTTTATTTTTATTTCAATTTAAAAAGCTCTAAAAATATTATCACTTATTACTAATTATAAAAAATCCATCTTAAGCAAATTCATCACTTTTATGCTAGTGTTAGATTTTCTAAAATTTTTGAATTAAAAATTTAACTTAATTTATCTAATTTATCATTTTCACTTTTATTTTATGATATTTTTTAAATTATCTCTATAAAATTTATTTTTTCTTCAATTTAAAAATACTAAAAATAATATTTTTACAATTTATTAAAATTGGTTTAACAAATTTATCATTAGTCTTGTATTTTATATATTTTTTAATTTAAAAATTTAATTAATTAATTAATTAGAGACATTTTATTTGAATATGTCTCTAATATTTATATAAGCCATAGTTTTATTTCCCCTTTTTTTTGCCCTAGCCGCCGCCCCTCTCTTTTTTTTTCCTTTCTTTTTCATCACCTTTCTCTTTTTCTTTGATACATCATCAAATGGAACCAACTTAGGTCCAAACTTCAAACCTAACATTTTTTCCCATCACCATTTCCATTTTCATTTCAAAAATAAAAAAAAACTATTCAAACACCAATTCTTCTCTTCTTCTCATCTATTCTCTTAAAAGGTAAATTCTTTTTCTTCAATTTTGTTCAATAAATAAATATGTTATGGACTTAAAGTTGAATTCTTGATGTTTATTGATAGGAAGAGCAAAGACAGGTTCAGGAAAGGCATTAGCTTACTTGCTTTATTTGCTTTAAAAGCTATTTGTTGATTATGGTTTAAAGAAAAATGGTGAAGAGATGTGTCAGTAGGCAAATCTCTAAGCTCCTTTTTTTAGTTAATTGTTGTTTTCATTTATGATTAAAGGAATGGAGTTGCAGCATATCTGCTGAACAACATCACCTATTTAAAGCAGTGGATACATATTAAACTGATGGAGCTGCATATTCGTTTTTGTCAAGGACTTTTCTCTGGATGATAATGACTCTATAATTTAAGAGGCTAAGAGTCTCAATGCTATAGGGACTACTCTAAAAGCCTTTGAGGATCAGCTAGAGTTCTTCCATATATGTCCTAATTTTTTCTTTTAGGTTTCTTCTTATTTTTAATTTTTCTTTTCTAAAATTTTAGTTCTCTTCCTTTGTTCCTCTTTAATACATTCATCGCAATGCTACTATAATCTAGTTGCCTTTAGAATGGATTACAACTCTTTTTTCTTCTCTGGAGATTCAAAAGCCCACACCACACACCATTTCTAGTTTCTCTGTTCAACTCTATCACTAACTGTCATGGCGGATGAGGTAAACCCTTTTGAGTTTAATTCCAATTACAAATTGAAATTCTTAAGGATCTCTAATGCTGATTTTGATTCAATTTGTTCATTGTTCTTTTATCATTTTTTCTTTATTAGTGAAATTACCATTTCATAGTGTGTGTTATTTGTGTATGATTTGAAGACACTGAAAAAATATACGGGAAATAATTTAAATGTATAGACTATAAAATTTATTATTTGTGTATGTATATTTTTGAAAGGTTCTAATCCTCATACGTCAGTACTACAAAATCAGTCTATTCATATCCACATAGTGGTATTTTTTGTTTCATTTTTTAATTGATTTATTTATTTGATGACTTCACTATTATTGTTGTTATTTTGTAATCTATGTTGTATCATTGAGCTTACTTTGCTTTGATCATGGCTTTGTTTTTCCTCCTTTGCATTTAACATTTTAAGCTAGCTATCTTAGTTTCGACAATAACACTGCTTTTCTTGATCTCTCTATCTTAATTTTTTTGAACAATTTTTTGTTTTAGTTCCTTGTTTCTTTTTGAGTACTAATTGATTGAGCTTAACTTGTTTTAGATAATGGTGGTCTTACAGCTGTTGGGTTTCGTGATCAGAAAATGCAATGGAAAATAAAAATTTTATCACAAACTCGAAATAGAATCCATGTAATTCGATTAATTGATTATTGTTTAGGGTTTCCAAAACCTAACCACGGATGAATAACAGGCAAGAATGATGGAAGGACAAAAGGGGGTTCACACCGGTAACACCATACCTCTAGCTTTTTGTTCTCTTTTGTCAGATGAAGACTTCTCCAAATGGATACGTCCTCTACTAGTATCCACACGAACAGGCTCTAATCAAAATGGGTGTGTGTTAACACCTTTTCTTGAATATCTCACAACTTAAGAACTTTGTGTTTTGTTTTCTAAAAGGTGAGAAAATAATTTTTGGTGGCAGAATAAAAAGTGTGTGAAACCCTAGAGAATATATTTATAGACTTCTCAATTAGGGTTTCACTTACCAAAATGAATTTTTGGTAACTTCTCACTTACCAAAACATTTTCGGTATATTCCACCTTTTCAATTCTGATTTAATTCAAATACTAAAATAGAAATAGTTTCCTATTTATTTAAGATAACCATTACCTTAAATATATATAAATATACACACATACACATGAATTTATTTATTTCCACAGAGTTTTATTGATATTGGTAAACCGATGTTCGTTTTGGGCATGTTATAAGTGTGTGACCCTGTAGGTTCACATGACGTTTGCAATAGGCCTGAAATCCTAATTTAGGCCTACAAGTCATAAGTGGCCTCTAGTAAGACGTTATGACTACCCAAGTAATGTAGAGGTCGATAATCTGACATAACCTAATTTACAGTGAATATTGAAATCCCTTTATCACATGATATCTTGATTGAACATGAGGCATAGTTTATGTCATCCTTGTATAGGTCGATCATATTATGACTTGATTCCATGTAGACTGAGAATGATAACTCTTTATCAATTTATTCCAACATGGCCATGCATTTTCTTCAATCTATCTTATCAAAGGGCCCATAGATATCTTACTCAGATTAAATGAGGGACAAATTCCTTCTCAATCACTCACATTCCTCACATAACTCATTTCATATCCAACAACAATCTATTACATCATCCTGTTAAAGATAATGCTAGAATGTGTTAAAATACAAAATAATTATATAGAAATCCATGGTGATTTTAAGGTTAAAGGACTAAAACAATATTACTATGATGAGAATTACTTATGACAATTATCTATGTAGTATTCTTATAATAGGTCAATCCAGTACATCATTTCCTAAACAAGTACCTATGAGTTAACTTAATATTTCATATTCATGATTAGTAAAATATAATCATCAGTCAACATCATACTAGCCTTACTTCATTATTAGTTCTATAATAATGAATGACTAGGGATAATTTGAATAGAACTCATATTTAATTATAGGGTTTTACTATCAAGTCACATACTTAATGACCTTAGGAAGAATTGACCATTCAAGCAATTATCATAACATAAAATGATAATAAAAAGGCCTCTTTATTAGTAAAATGATAAAGTACAAAACATGGTTATACATGATTGACCTAGTGTATATCACTAACAGTAGCTACAGAAGGAGTGCGATTACCACCTTTGGTTTATGATTTGTTGATTTACGAAAGCTCTGATTGGTTCTTCTAATGTAATGTACTAATTTGAAATAGAAGAAATTGAGCATGTAACTGTCTGAATTGAATGTAGATATTTGTTTCTGCTTGCACGTTTAGCCCTAATATGAGACTTTCACAAGCTTGTTTTCACTATATCTATAACTATGTGTGTGTGTGTGTGTGTGCGTTGGGAGCTACTACTGTTGTGATTCATTCATTTGACTCTTTGAATTATGAGTGGCATGTTCATTTGACTCATTATTGTCAATTAATAACCAATAGACATTGATATTATTTTTTTAACTTAATTTAAAAAATAAAAAACTCAGGAAATAACTAAACATGTTTTAAAGGAAAGGGACAACCTTTAGATGACAAGAAGAGAAGTGTAAGTAGATAATTGAAGTGCAAGTGAACAACCTTCAAATATGTTTATTAACAGTAGTTATTAAGAATACCAACAGACACGACTCTTATAAGTGACATTTATTAACCCAACAAAGTTAACCGTATTAGAAACCTATTATAAACCCAACCGATGGCATGATGTAGATGAAAATCCAATTGATAAATCCTACTTTATGCTCCCTGATGAAAAATCAATAACGATAAGATTATTCATGTTGATAAATTTTCATCTTGTCAAGGTCTTATTGGATGTTGTAGACAGGGGTTTGAATCACCTCCCATATTGACAAAAAAAAAAAATCAATTACAATAACATTATTCGTATCATTATCAACTTAGTTTTATGTTACATTACAACTAATATTAAGAAAAAAAATTGTGCACAACATATACTTATATATTACAATCATCAAATCTTAATTGATTTCATAATTTAAAAAAATACAAATAATAGCTAGTAGTGATCTCCAACAAACTTAAACATGGTCGAATCATAGATTTCTTTTATAACTTCATTATATGGGCAACCAAAAACTAAATTCTCAATTTCACCCCAAAAATCTTTTAAATTATGAGTGAATTTTTTCTCTCTCAAAATCATGACCAAAATAATTTACATTTAAAAAATTTGGCATGTACCACACCACCAAATCTCATTTTTTATTGTATATATAGGAGAAATAGCCACTTCCCACTATATATACAGTTTTATAGATATAGAAAAATTCTTAATTAATGTCATATGTTCTAACATATAATATCATATATTGACATTTTTTAGGGATTGGATACCATATGATGTTGATACATATGGATTTTTATCTATTAGCCCGCATAAAAAACTAGATGATGTACCAAGTCCATTATCATTTCCTCTACCCAGTAAAGATGAGCTATTGCTTGGGGTGGATTTACTACTACCACTTAATGCTATGGTCATGAAGTCTTACCATAAGTCCTATGATGAATGGATAAAATTGTTGAAAGGCTAAGTCCTTTTTTTTTAAAGTGATTAGAAAAAAAATTAGGGATAACCTAGCTTATTCATATGAGCAAAATCAGACAACACTTTTAGACTAATATCTTGTGTGCTGTAGTGAGGTATTGGGCTCCAAGTGTAAAATCTTTTATTTTCCTATTTGGACAGACATCTATTACATTGAGAGATGTGTTTATGCTAACTGGTTTGCTAGTCATTAGGCCAGATACTCCATGTTCAATGGACTCATAGGATCCTGAGTTAATCAAATTTTCAAATGTATCCACTGACCAATCATCATATCATTGTTTAACTCGTCAGAAATTAAAATCCACAGATGAACCAAATCAGAAGGAACATGTGGAGTTCTTATGGGTGCTAATATGCAAGTTTTTTTTTATGTGCCTAAGTTCAGGGACGCCAACAGTTGAGAACATAAATTTGGCTAGAGCTTTGGCATTTGGAAAATTCTTTACTCTTGGAATAATCCTCATTGGCCTTACTTATCTATTCCTTAATTACTACCATTCTTGTAGGCCATTCTCAAAATTTGGAGGATCTTTATGGTTGGTATAGCTTTGGCTATTTGCTTATTTTCTAAAAATTAAAAGTGCTCTACTTACCTCTTCTAATGATTCGATATAGAATTCAATGTTTTAATTGTTCGTCTTTTATGACTTTTGAAGATGTGTTGTCTTCTTTTAGTAATTTGAAGTTTAGGACCAAAGAATAATTTTTCATTTTTCCTAGTGAAGAAATCTAATAACCCCTGGTTTGAACACCTAAAGGACGATATCAAAGAAGAAAATCAGCCATTGATTCAGTGAATTTTCTTTTATTACTGCACAAATTGAAGGCTTCTTATCTATGGTGGAGTAGCAGTTTTCGATCAGAATAGGCCTTTATTAGCTTGTACCTTCTACTTTTCTTTCTTATAGGGCAAATAATTTGGTCTTGATTAAGCACCTTGTCCCTTTCATAATACAATGGATATCAATTATATCATATAATTGGATCATCTTGTCATTGCATCATTATTTGTTTATTTTTATGAGGTCATTATCATCAAGCATTAACAACCTAACAATTTTATTTACAAGTCTAAAAGTCCTCTTCAGCCTTCTCCTAGTAAGAAAAGGAAGACAAGTACTCAGGATAATGTTAGTAATAAGAAGGAAAAATATTTAAATGTTATAATATGGAAAATAAAGAAATTAAAGCATCAAGCTACTATTAAGACAGTCTCTTCCCATCTAGAATTAGAAGCTTAAGTAAACTTCAATAAGCAAAGAAGTTTACTAATACCATGGGAAATCCAATTGACATTGCTAATTAAGATATTGATACTATTGGAAAATGTAGTGAAGGTCAAGGGTTTAGTGAATTGCATAATGTTTCTGAATTAGTTAGAGAGGAGTATGTAGCAATCATTAATTTAGCAACTTAAAATTATAATAAGAACATGAATGTGTGTTCGGTGATTTTGAAAAAATCAAAGATATTTTTCTTCACTCTTTACCTAAGATTGGGCATAGTATAAAAAAGGTTGCTGGTGAAGTGGATTTTGTTTCTTTTTTGTCACCTAACTTTGATTTTGTTTCAAAAGGATAAAGGACTTTCAAACTTTTTATAATTTCTAGACTAAATTGAAATGATAAACAGATTAAGGGATTAAAATGGTTTTTAACAGAAATTTAGAGGACTACAAATTTTTGAAACGAAATCAAAGTTAGGTGACCAAAAAGAAACAAATTAAAGTTTAGCACCCAAATTTAAATTAAAGGAAAGTTGGGTGACCACCATTGCAGTTAAATTGATGAATTGATGATTAGGCATGGGTGACGTGGTGAATATTCCATGAATATTCTATTGTTGACTACCACGTCATCATCTCACCACCAGGTCACTGGCGGATGATACTTAAATCAAAATTGGGTACTTGAAATGAAACAAATTAAACTTTAGTACCCAAAATAAAGTAAGTGCAAAGTTGCGTTCCCAACCATACATTTAACCCATATATATATATATATATATATATATATATTGTAACACCCTATACACTTAGTATTGATACATGTCATGTTATCTCATACTCATTATTAATCATCCTTAAGTCACATGTAATTATTATACACACGTTTATACTTATCCGTACACGCATTCGAATATTTTACATTAACTAATAGACATATGTATGCTACAAGGAGAGAGAGAGTCTGGATTCGGCCGACAACCTATGCTCCATGCTTTAACTACCATGCTATATGCTTCAAAATAGTCACACTTCAAGCTTCTCTATCTGGAAAAATAATTG
>CATIWM010019775.1:0-12654 GCA_949671775.1 Mallotus repandus | reverse complement strand
AAATATTCACATCAAAATAGTTAAGATCAATATGAAATTTTATACTAGCTAATTTTTGTAATATGAAATGATAATTATTTAAACTTTAAAAAACATATGCAATTTTCATAATTTATAAATAATATTTTATAAAAATAATATGTATATATTTTAAATAAACATTAATTAATATTTTAACATGATTAAATTTGGAATAAAATGAAAATAAAGTTTTGAAATCAAAAATTAGCGACGGAAATTAAATCCGTCGCTAAATTTCCGTCGCTAAATTAGCAACGAAAAAAATTCCGTCGTAAAATTAGCGACGGAAATGAAAATCCGTCGCTAATTTTACGACGGAAATTAAATCCGTCGCTAATTTAGCGAGAAAAATAGAAATCCGTCCCAAAATTACCGATGGAAACTTAATCCATCACTAAATTAGCGATGAATTTAATTTCCGTCGCAAAATTAGCAACTAATTTTCATTTTCATCTCTAATTTTGCGACGGAATTTTTTTCGTCGCTAATTTAGTGACGAATTTAATTTTCGTCGCTAAATTAGCGACGGATTTAATTTTCGTCGCTAAATTAGCGACGGATGAGACGGATTTTCATATCCGTCGCTAAATTAGCGACGGATTTTTTTTCCGTCGCTAAAATTAATCAATTTTATTATTTGACTACATTCTGTCGCTGAGATGCTTTTTTCGTCGCTAATCCGTTGCTATTTTGCCACGTAGAATTCAGCGAATTTTCCGTCGCTGAATTTCGTCGGTAAATCGACAGATTCTTGTAGTGACATATAATAACGGGATAATTACCGTCATTAAAAAGCATTTTTAATGACGACAAATGTAATCGCTATTTCATCATTTGCTCCTCATTAAATAATACTCTAACAATGAAATTTTTCCTCACTAAATCATCATTCCCCTCACTATATGGCACTTTATTAACAAAATTTACTGTAATTATATAAAAATTAGCCCCTCACTAAAAATTATTTTAACAATAGTAATCTCCCTCATTAAATTAATAATTGTCCTCATAAAACATAATTTTAGCAACACGAATTTTTTTCATTAATTGATTTTAACTCCTCATTATATATCTTTATAACAATAAAGTTTTCATTATCAGTAAGGACATATCCCATCACTAATAAAATCATCCATTACTATATATATATATATATATAATATTAATTTGTATATATAGCAAAGTATTTTGTACATACAATAGATCCATATATTCATTCAACAAAAATATACATAATGGTAACTTCGTCAAAGTACATGACTTCCATCTAAATGAACTGTCTAATATTTCCTAACATTTACTCCTTAGAGTACAAAAATATTCAAGTTCTTTGTGGATGACTTAGGTTTCCCAAAAAAAAAAATCATACCAAGTCCTTAAATCCTTGCTTGAAATTCATTTGTCAAGCAGCACAACTACAAGAAATATATAAATAAATAAATAAATAAGTAATCTCAATAGTAAATAATAGACACAACTTTTTATATTACAATTCAAGAGCTACTTGCATCTTTATAATATGAACTATTAGTAATTAAATGAATTTAACAGTAGTAAGAATATTTTACCAAATTATAGTTAAAAGCAAAAAAAAAATGTCAGTCTTCGTTGCTTTAAGCATCCTACAATAGGAAGAAAATAACGAAGGTTAGCCAAACCTGAAATTTACAATAAATGACAAAACATTACAATATAACTTATAAGATTAACATTCAAGGGACTCCAAGTTGGTTTTAAAGCATAAATTAAAAAAAAAAGATAGACATTTCAACATAAACAAGTTTAATGTAGCTAACCAAAATAATAAGAAAAGGGAACAAATTGGAAAGAAGACAACATTACAACAACTGAATGAGAAAAACTCAGAATTAAGCCATGGCAGCAACAAATAGAAGCAGAAAAATGTAGAATATAGTGGAGATAAATAAACCAGATATAGCATATTAACACAATAATAGTTAATGAAGCAGATGCATCTGTGTGTCAAAGTGCAATAGATGGAGCAAAAAAATGCAAAAGATCCTTATACGGACAACTCAAAATAATTAACAAACAATTACATCCAAAATAACAAAGGTTAAATTTAAATGGCATATTTACAATGGGTGAAAATTACCTCTATAGATGATTCTAGTTGATGCTGCAACTTTAGCACTAACATTGTCATGGAGCCATTTCCTCAGGTCAAAATGGATCTGAAGCATAAATCCATCACATGAAGTAAAGCCAATCAGAGTCAAGTAGTTGAGTTGTATACATATTAAATCAATTAGTGTCTATGCGTAAATAACGTTACCAACATTCTTTGGAAAAAAAAGACAATGTCACTAACAAAGAAATGGGTATCAAAGTGGCAAGAGTATCAAAGACACATCAGTCATGTATTCTCAATAAAGCAAAAAAAATTCATTAAAAAGCTCATTACACACCACCTGAAGTGCGCTTACAACAACCAACAAAATGTATTCTCTTACTATGTAGCCTATAAGTCACTTTCTTGAGCTCTCATTTGATGCAGAACAAACAAACAATATCTTCAGAAAGTGATATATGCAGATTGATATAGTTTAAAAATATGTAATATGCTTGGAAAAGAATCACGATACATGAGAAGGAAATAAACAAACCATCTGCAGAATAGCCGCGCGAGATGTCACCTGCAGAATAACCCAACTTTACAATACAAAAAATATAAGGAAAAAAACAAAAGCAATACCAATTCGGCATAGGTGACCCAAACATCAAGAATGAATGCATAACAGGAAACTTCTACAGCAAATATATTCATCCAATGCACAAAGTGCTCAATGGCTAAGATTGTTGTGCACAAAACAATTCTATGCTACTTATTCAATATCCAAACAACACAATTCTTGTCCAAAGATTTCTCTTTTCTCACATAAAATTTGCCACCTGAGATTCTTGTCTAAAGATTTCTATTAGCTCAATTAGGCCACCTTTGATTATAAATCTTCCACATAAAATCAAATGAAAAGAATAAAGCTACAAAATTTAACAAAACAAATATACAAAATTTCTTTTTTTTTTTAGTTAATTCAATTAATCATAGAACAAAAATTGCACCTGAAACTCAAAAAAACAATACCTATAATTAAATAACAGTCAAGTCAAACAGAGCAGACAATAAACAGCTAAAAGAATCAACAGGTACCTCATTCCAACGAGTAATGAAAAGAATACAGCTGGTGGTTTCTATGCTCTAACAAAGCATCATTTATAAAGTCCATCACCTGTGAGCATAATAAAGTAGATGGTATATCACAATAAACTTTATTCTACTAGATGCATTAACTTATTTCATGGACAACCTTTCAAGACCAAGTTTATTTAAACCAGTAATGTCAGCCATGAATGAGTAAGAAATAAGAACCAAGGTCTTCACAGATTCCAAAGAAAATAAAGCCTATCATTATGTCGCATGAATGAGTTTACATAAATCATGGTGTCATGTTTCATAAATAATAATCATTAAACTATTAACCATGAAGCCAATTGGGAGTCTAACAAACTTTAAAACAAATGAATGAACATGAGATAATTATAATCAGATATGCTTGAGACTTTCATCTAGAAAATTGTTTGATAAATAATACGTCGTAATATTCCCACAGTGAAACATGAATCATATTATACAAAAGGAAAGAGAATTGAATAGAGATCAATAAAGAAAGAGATCAATAACTAATTGGAAATTTCCAACAACTAATTGAATAGAGATCAATAAGGACAATAAAGGTCAAGAATCTTGCCAAATTAACAAGAAAAAGGAAACAAAATTACACCAAAATCCAAGCTTTTTTCAATTGCAATTCTTCAGTGAACTAGATATTAAACACTATATAATGATTCCATAAACTCGTAAAAAAGGGTATTGAAAAAAAACAAATTAAAAGCCAACAATATAATTTCTAAAGAAGCTCAGCTTATGAAAGCAATGACAATGTTAAAAGCAAATTGAAAAACAAGTTTAAGCAAAAGCAAAATAGGAGATGGTCAATCAAACATGGAAAAGACTGAAACTTTCTATTTTTAAATAAGAATGAAATGAATGAATCCATGGAGTTAGAATTAATACAACACACAATAGTTTAATGATTATTAGTTAGAAATATCCATATGATTAATGCTATTTTTTTTTTAGTATTGATACATATCGCGGACTATAATATCACGGTTTGTAAAAAGATAAAAATAAAGTTTATACAATTTTAATATTGCCCCAATGTTAATTAATATTTTTTTGAATTTTATTTTTTAAAATTTTCTTTTGAAATCTAAATTTTAAAATTGTAATAATTTAAACACCTATAGGCTGAAAATAATTTTTATTAATTTTTAATAATATTTTTAGAAAAAAATTAGAAGGGATAAATACAAGAGTCAAACCTTACGATGTCATTTTAAAATTTTATTGCAGGTTCAGACACTTAATTGTGCAAAAATTGTTCGAATACCAAAATTGCAAAATGATATCTCTAGTAGGTTTTACAAGTTAAAGTGTTTATGTGTCTTATTTTAAGCAATATATTGACCTAAATGCTTTTTTCTTATATACCATATTCAATTTTGTTTTTCAAATATATATATATATATATATATATATATATATATTGAATATTATTAAAATAAAATAAAACAATTAAATAATTATTATTGAAAAATAAAAATAAAAATAAAATATTAAATTTATTTTTAAATTTACATAAAAGAATGAAAAGAAAAATATAATTTAACTAAAATAAAAATACAAGTAAAGTTCATTTAATTTTTCAATTTAATATGATAAATAAAAAATATTTTTTTTATTTTTAATAATTTTAAAAAATAATTAGAATGACTAAGAAAATAATATTTAATATAAAAAATGTATTTAAATCAATTTACTATTTAAATTAAATAAAATATATAAGTATTTTAACCAGTAAAATATGCTACAAACACTATTTTAAAAAAAATTTGTAAGTTGAAATCTAATTATAAAAAATATTATTCAAACACCAAAATAAGAATTACTATCAGAAGATTACTCGTTTCCTGTTTCTACTATCATCATCCACATGTAAATCTGTCTACTCTCACCTTCAATGCTTTGATTTTTTTTTTTACGAATAAATAAATAAAAATTGGAGGTGAGTTCTGTACGATATAGATCTTGGCTTGGAATATTTAAAATTAGAATGGAATTTATCATGCTAAAATAAAAATATGGAACTGGTTATAAATTTTTTATTAATCAATTCTTTTTTAAAAAGTATTATAAGATATAGGTTTGAATTCAATTATGATCGATTATAAAATTAATTTTTATATATATACTTTTAAAGAAATTTTTACAACCTATCAATATTTAGAAATATTTAAATCATATTGTTGAAAATTTAAAAGAACAGAGTGCTTAAATAAAAGATAATAGTAGAGAATTATGAGAAAGCAAATACAGAAATTGCGAGTGAATTGCTACATTTTATTTCAAGACTGAAAGTGCCTATTTATAAGCTTACAAAATAAACTGAACAACTAAAAAATCTGAACTAACACATATATTCTTGGCACTACTTTTTTTAACCAAAAATAGAAAATTAAGCAGCAATAGCTACAACTTACAAACAATTATCATAGACTAGGTCAATTTTTGAATCACTCTTCAACACTCCCCCTTGATTCAAAATTGCAAACACCAAGTTTGTCAGTATATCAGCTAGCTGCTCATCAGTGCTGTAGTACTTCAAAGTTATCTCTTCCTATGCAGCTAAATCCTGAATGAAATGGAAACAAATATCAATATTCTTAGTTCGGCTGTGAAATGCTAGATTTTTTGTCATGGAAATTGTTACTTTGTTATCATAAAATATTTAAGTAGCTCCCTTTTGCTACTGTTGAAGTTCAAATAACATTCTTCTTAACCAAATGGCTTAACAAGCTGCTGAAGTGGCTGCAACACATTTAGCTTTTGAGGAAGACAATGCCACTATTGCTTGCTTTTTTTAGCTCTATGTGATTGCTCCAGACCTAAAGCTAGAAACATTTGCTGAAATACTCATTCTATCATCCAATGAACCAGCTCAATCACTATTTGTGAACCCACATAATATGAAATTAGAGAGTTATGAGTACCATATCCCATAATTCATTGTTCTAGCAATGTAACGTAAGTCCCGCTTTGCTGCTTCAAAATGAAGCTTTGAAGGATGTTGCATAAACTTTGATATTATACTAACAGAAAATGCAATATCGGGTTGAGTGTAGGTTAAATAAATTAAGCCTCCAACTAAGCTTCTAAACCTTTGAACATCATCCATTTTTGCTCCATCTTCATACTACAATTTTTCATTAGCATTCATAAGTGTAGCTGCTAAATTACAATTAGTCATGCCAAATTTCTTCAAAAGATCTTTGGCATATTTTTGTTGGGAAATAAAAATTCCATCTTCTGCTTGTTGAACTTCAAGTCCAAGAAAATAATGCAATAAACCCATATCTAACATTTCAAACTTGCCCATCATTTACGACTTAAATTCAACCATAAGAGAATTAAAGGAACTTATATAAATTATATCATCAACGTAAAGACAAACAATGATGAAATCAGGTTTACCTTCCTTCTTCACATATAAAGTGGGCTCAGTCCCACTTCTTATGAATCCATTATTGAAAATACCCATCAATTTTGTTGTACCATGCCTGAGGAGCCTACTTCAACCCGTATAATGCCTTCCTCAACTTCTACACCTTTGTTTCTTTGCCTTTAATGATGAATACTTCTAGTTGTATGAAATAAACCTCCTCTTGCACTTCTCCATTTAAAAACACCGACTTCACATCAAATTGATAAATAGGCTATTGTAGTTACGCAACTAATGCCAAAATAATTCTCACAGTTTTAAAATGAGGTACTGGAGAAAATATTTCTTCAAAATCCACACCATATTGTTATGTATATCCTTTCACTACAAGTTGAGATTTGTGCTTTTGTATGCTTCCATCTGCACTAAAATTTGTTTTGAATATCCATTTGAGACTAATTGCATTTTTTCCTTCTGGCAAGTCAACTATTTCCCATGTTCTCTTCTTTTCAATTGCTACCAATTCTTCCATAATGGCACCCTTCCATTCTTCTTTTTTAGTTGTCGCTTCAAAGTTTACAGGATTTAAAACTGTGGGAGTAAAGTGACAAGATACATATGTATCAGTTAAAGATTTAAACTTTCTTGGTATTTTTTCAGCTAAGGACTCTCAGTTTGTGACTAAAGTGTTTTGATTTTTAGGTGTTGTAGGTGCTGAAGTGTCCTCTATTTATGGTTGAAGTGTTTTGATTTTCAGGTGTTGTAGGTGTTAAAGTTGATGTTGCTGTAGAGGAACTTGTTGGTGAATTCGTTAAAGAATTTATTGAAGTTGACTCTTGACTTCCATTAATCAAAGGAACACATTCTTGCATTTTCACTTCATTTTCTTGCCAATCCCATCTTTTCTTCTCATTAAATAATACATCTTTTCTTATTTGAATCTTGCCATTAATAGGGTTATACAATCTATATGCTTTGGATTGAGTAACACATTTTTCATCAAATTTTTGATGAATTTAAAAACTTACCAAAACATAAGCTATACAACCAAAGACTTTAAATGACTTACAAATGGTTTTGTACAATGCCAGGTGTTTGATTCATGATAGCCTTTGTGGGTGAAATATTCAACAAATAAACTGATATTGCAACAACTTCAGCCCAAAAAATCATTTAGCAATCCCTTTGCTTGCAATAAGCTTCTTGCTTTCTTTATAACAGTTTGATTTTTTCGCTTAAACATGCCATTTTGCTCTGGAGTGTAAGGAACATACCACACCCTCTCTGGAGTGTCAAACTATATAAAGGAACATATGGTGAAAGATTTAGCACATGCACTACTGTAATTAAAGCTTCACCTTAAAATGTCTTAAGCAATTTTGAATGTGAGAGTAGAGATCGGACTCACTCTATCAAAGTCATATTCATCATCTCAGCTAAACTATTCAACTGTGGTGTCTTTGGAGGTATTGTCTGATGTCGAATACCATACTCTTTGCAATAAGCATCAAATGGTATACTCTCCATTGTTGTCTGTCTAGATGCACTTTATCTTCTTGCCTTGTTTAGCTCTCCACTAGGGCATGAAATTCCTTGAAGACATCTAACACTTAATCTTTTAACTTTAAGGTATATACTTATGTCTTCTGAGAATAATCATCAATGAAAGTCACAAAGTATTGTGAACTACTAAGTGACTTTGGCATTAGCCCACACGAGTCTGAATGAATCAAATCCAGCACATTCTTCATTCTGGAAGGAGAACTCTTGAAAGCAACTCTATTTCACTTTCTTGCAAGACCATCGACACATTTTTCCAAATGCACAAAATCTATTCTAGATAACACATTTATCTTGGCCAGCACTGTCATTCCTTTCTCACTCATGAGGATGAGTCTTTTATGTTATAACTTAATTGTATTATCTTTCTCTACTGCATTCATAGGTCTTTAGAAAGGTTTGTATGCATAAAATATAGAGATGAGCACTTCTTGCCTTTAGCCACCACCAAGAACCTTTTGAGAGCTTCCATTGGTTGTTTCAGAAAGTGTTACAAAAATCTTTATCATCAAGTTTGCCTGTAGAGACCAAACTCAAATGAATATCTGGAACATGTTTCACATTCTTCAAGACTAGTCTTATGCCATTCTCTATTTCCAAATGCACATCTCCTTCACCAGTAACTCTTGTTAGATTGCTATTTCCTATCTTGACTGATCCAAAATCTCTTAGAGTATAGGATGAGAAGAATTCTCTTTGAGATGTAGCATGAACAGTTGCACCACTATCAATCACCAAGCTAGTCTCATAGGTTGTAAGATTGACATTATCATCATTATAGAGAATATTGAATTCTCTGAGGATATTTGTTTCATCATCATCATTGTTTTTATCCTTTCTCACATATTTTCCCTTACTTTTCTTTTATTCATTCTTGAACTTTTGACGAAACTTCTTGATGTGACCTTTCTTTTTGCAATAATGGCACTCAACATTGACATCATTATTCGACTTTCCTCTACTCTTATCTCTTTGCTTTGAACTTCTTTTCTCACTCATCCCCCTGGAATTTACAATGAGGATGTCTGACTGTTTT
Organism: Mallotus repandus; assembly: GCA_949671775.1. Lineage (NCBI taxonomy): Eukaryota > Viridiplantae > Streptophyta > Magnoliopsida > Malpighiales > Euphorbiaceae > Mallotus > Mallotus repandus. The sequence goes on along the minus strand of CATIWM010019775.1, from coordinate 3,453 downwards.
GAAGAGACACCCTTCGATCTACGTCTCATCTCTTCATTCATAATACCGCTTTTGATAAATTACATATTCACTACACTGTCTGGTGCAAAGTTTATAAGTGAAATCTTCAAAGTCTTCCATGACTTTTATAAAGAAGCAAGCACTATAAGAGCAAGAATTTCATTATAAGAATTTATGCCCATACCTGACAACTGATCCATGATCCCTTGCATTTCATTCAAATGATCAACGATATTTTATCAACATTAATTTTGTAAAATAAAATAATTTATTATTGTCGGCCTTTGAAGTGTATAGTTCCTCGAGCTTATTCCATAATGTCCAAGAATAAGTCTCATTACAACTATGGTTGTACACATTGTCTTCAATGAACTGTCGGATGAAGCCACACATTTACTTATGCTTAAAGGCCCATTCCTTGTTCATTTTGCCATCGAGTTTCATGGTAGCAAAAATCGGTAAATGCAACTTCATCATAAATATGAGATCTTTCATCTTGTTTCTCCATACATGGTAATTTGTGCCATTTAAACTCACCATTTTGCTAGTCTTAGCCTCCATCGTTGCAGTATTTAATAATGCCTCCAGAATAAGAACCAAGCTCTAATACCACTTGTTAAGAATTTGTGGTTATACTAGAGTTTTGCATATCGAAATATTAATACACAGAGGCAAAAATAAAATACTGCAAAAAATAATCAAATAAAAATGACACTAATATTTAACGTAGTTCACCATTGATGATGGGTCACGCCACAAGACACAGTGCAAAAATTCTTCCACTATTAAAATAGTAGGTATAGAGAGAGTCATTTTATATTAATACTAGAGGTATACAATAATAGAGATCTCACCAAAATATTGGCACTCAAGGTGTTTCCCAACCACAAAATAATTTTCTCACTATTTTATCACTCACCCACTAAAACTCTCTCTCAAATTTTCATCAAAGCACAAATGTTTTGGCTCTCCTCATAAGCTCACACCTCTCTTTGCTCATGGCTCTCACTTTTTATGTCTACCTCTCTCTATTTTTGTCAAGAACCATGCATTGCCTATCTATAGGCAATGCACTCTTAAAAGCTAAGCAAAGCAAGTTGGCAAAATCAATTTGAAAACAACTTACAAGCACTAAAGCCAAGTTGATTTTGAAAATAAAGGCCAATTTATTTTTGACAACCAACTTGCAAACAATCTAAATCCAAATTGGCCATTTCTTCATTTTTTTTGTTATTATTATTATTATTATTAATCTAAATCTTCATTGGACCCTTTATGTGGGAGGGACCAATATAACAATTCTCCCTCACCCGACCACATGGAGGGCATCACCACTCCAGTGGCCAATCGATAGAACTCAAATTTATCTCTTAGTAAAATCTTTGTCAGCATGTCTTATTTATTTTCATCTGTACGGATCTTTTCAAGCTGCATCAGTTTCTTTTCTAATACATATCATATCCAATGATATCTCACATTAATGTGCTTTGACCTTGAATGAAAGGAGAAATTCTTACCAAGGTGGATAGCACTCTGACTATCACAAAAATAACTCATATCTGTCCTGCTAAAAACCAAGTTCATTTAAGAACTTTTTCATCCATAACAACTCTTTTACATGCTTCAGTTGCTGAGATAAACTCTGCTTCAATGGTAGACAAAGCAATATATTTTTGTAATTTTGACTACAACAACACAACTCCCCCCATAAATGTAATCACGTAACTTGCACTTGAATTTCTGGAGTCAACATCACATGCCATGTCTGCGTCTGTATATCCAGCTAATACAAGTTTTTTATCTCCAAAACACAAGTATATTTTGGACGTTCCGCGAAGATACTTGAAAATCCATTTCAATGCAAAAACTACTTAAATGAACAATTTTGGATGAATAGATAGCTATTGCAGCAACATAAGCAAAAAACTCAAGCAATCCACTATTGCTTTAATCTACAACAATTATTTACTTCGCATATTAACACTCAACTTTTGATTCCTACCTAATTCAAGCTATATATCAAATAGCTTGGACTAGATCAACCTAAAGGCTTTTGACTTCTATGTTCTGGTTGGTCCATATCTAACACCATACCACCTGCTACATTATACAAATTCTAGCCATCAAGAAAGTGGAGATAATGGTGTTCAATCCTGGATTCAGCTAGGGTTGTTTGTCAAGAAAATAGTCTTTTATTTTCCCTTTTATGGTTAGTCATTGATGAATGCTAATTTAATTTAATTTAATTTTTAGTTGCTTAATTTATAGTTTTCTAGTGAAATCAGGTTTTGGTTAGATTAGTATTTAGTTAAAATTTTGATTTTCTTCATATCTCTATTTATGTGATTTTTTATGATTTTAGGGATATTTTTGTAATTTCAGCAAGCTAAAAATGTCAAAAAAATTTCTTAGGATAGAATATGCAAAGTTTCATGTCATTTTGAAACTCTAGAGTTAGGGCTAAATTCTTCCCTTTTGAGCTGTAAGTTTTTGGGTGAAAAGGTCTATGTTGCCCCCACTTAAGCAGGATTTAAATTTGAAGATACTGGAGATGGTTTTCCTATGTTCTAGACGGCTACAAGTCGATTGAATGTGGAATTAAAGAGCACAAACGTGGAGATTGAAGTTTTGGAAAACTTGATTAAAACGAGTTTTTGTTACTTTTCTTTCATCTATTTTATGTACTCCATGTTTGAATCCTTTGTAGTGCTAATTAAGATTTTCATTATGAGAAATCAACTTTAGTTTAGGGTTTGGTTTTAGAGTAGCTGGTTAGGAACTTATTGGAATTTTTATTTTACTATTAATGAAACTGAATGTCAATCAATTTTATGAGTTGTATATAATATCTTATATTCAATTAAGGGCTCGATTAATTGCCATCAACAAAAGTTGAGTAATTTATTAGCTTTTAACTTATAAAATTCAGACATCATAAAGATAGCCATGGGAAATAATAAATTATTAAAGAACTTGATAAGATTTGATTAACTAATAACCATAAAAATGATCTCAAAAGAGGTTTTAGGTAGGTTTTATAAAATAAATTATCCTTGACTGAATTCAATGATTTAACATTAGAATTTAATTTTGTAATTCAAGTCTAAACTACTAAAATAAACCCAAGCTCTAGTGTGTCCTATTGATTGATTTTAGTTATTTGTTTAGCTATTAGTTTAAGTTATTATTTTTTAATCCTAAAATTGAATTTGCTAGTTAAAGAAAATATTAATTAGTTAGTACTTATTAGATTAATCTGTTGTGAAAATAGGCCTCTTACAATCCAACAAATCCTTTCACCCCTTTAGATCACAACTTGAACAAAAAATACTTGAAAAATAAAAGAGAGAAACAAATAATAATTTAACGTGAAAAACTCCAAAATGGAGAAAAACCACGGTCGTTGTCAAAAGACAACCAAGAGAAAAATATTCACTATGTGGAAAATTATTA
>CATIWM010019748.1:0-18749 GCA_949671775.1 Mallotus repandus | reverse complement strand
ATCTAATTCTTGGGATAGATTAGAAGGGAAGTGAGGTTTATTTCTAAAGGAATTGGTTTAAGTGTTTAGCCATTAAAACACTTGGGATTTGGTTTAAGAGTGAGCCTTGAAACTCTTGTTTGTAAGGTTGTAAGAGTGAGGCTTAAACTCTTGTGTAAACTCAATCTTGTGAATAAGATTGTGGGTGATTGAAAATCCTAACTTGGGGATAAGTTAGGTGGAGACGTAGGATTGTTGTTGAATCCGAACTCCTTAAATCATTGTGTTCTTCATTCTTCATTCCCAACATTCTTTCTATTTTTGTTTAAATCTCAATTACTATCGATTTGAATTCGATTGCCTTATTCACCCCCCCTCTAAGGCATTTTCATTTTGTTTAATACTAATCGTTATTTATTTTGTGTTTATGATTATGGATGAGGTGATTTGAATCCACTGTGGAGAACAAAACCTATGAAGATCCATGGAATACCATGGATTAAATTTTGTATTTGAATGTAGTTTTAGTATTTTTATTTATTTATTTTGTATTTTATTTTTGAGGTTGTAGTTGATTTTAATTTTCTGCACTTTAAAAAAATCAATTAGTAAATTAGGTTCATTTGGTAAAACCCTAATTAAAATTAATGGTGACTTTAGATTAATTTTAGGTTGTATGTAATTAAAATTAGGGTTAGAAAAATTATAGGATGCTTGTTTTTTGTATTTGTTATTTTCTTTATTTTTATTATTTGGGCTTGTTTGTTATTTTTGATTCGTTTTGGGCCCCAAGCCTACGTGTAGGTCTAACTCACTAATAAAATAGGCTTTTAAAATAAAATTTATGTTTAATTAACTTTAAAATTAGTTTAGGCCCATTTAGGTTAATTTAAACTTTAGGCCCACTCTATGTATTTTAAAATAAATTTAGACTTAACTCAGCCCATTAAATTATTTCTTTTAAAATAAATAGATTTAAGATAATTTCATTTAAATTAAAATAAGTAGAATTAGACCCATTAAATCAAATCTATTTTTTCTTAAATTTGGTAAACTTAGGATCTAAATTTAGAGGAAGAGCAGCTTACTATGATATATTATGAGAATAATTCAGCTGTAGTTATGGCAAAAATCCTAAATTTCATGAAAGAACCAAGCACATGAAGATCAATTTTCATTTCCTTAGAGAAGCCGAATAAGAAGGAGAAGTAGTGTTGACTCATTGCAATTCATTGGAGCAAAAAGTAGACATTCTCACAAAAACAGTAACAAAAGAAAGGTTCAAGATGTTGAGACAAGAACTTGGAGTTTACGTAAGTTTGCCAAGCAGGAGTGATGTGCAATGACATACTTACTGTGACTTTAACTTTATTTTTTTTTATGTTTCAGCATTAAATTAAGTTTAGTTTTATTAATGTGACTAGTTAATGCATGAGTAACTAAAGGATCTTAGAGTAAGTTTATTAATAAGTTACATTAATGTAACCAAGTTGTTACATACTTGGTATGACTATAAATATATATGTAATTCTAAATGATATATGTAAAATAAAAAATACAGATAATCTTTTCTAAAAACTTGTATCCTTCTATATTTTTCACCAAATAATATTTTCTTCCTCTTTGTATAAAGCCATTCCAACAATCTGGCCTACGTCCTTTCTGTGGAGAAAATGATGAATCATTATCACATCTGTTTAAAGACTGTTGCTGGGTTTGTAGACCTTGGTTTGCTTCATCTATTGGCCTAAGAGTTGATCGGGTTACAAGAGCTTCAGTAAAAGAATGGTTCTTTAATTTAAAAAGCTCATTGTACCTCTCTGGAATAGAAAGTGTGCTTGATATGGAGTATTTGGTTTTATTGTAATCAGGTGGTCTTAAGCTCTTCTATATTGTAATTCGACAAAGTGTTATCAATAGCTCATCGGATATATCACAGCTATAGAAAGAATCGGCTTCAAACTCAACCTCATGTTGTGACTAATTCTTTGCATGACTTGGTTCGGGAAGATATAATCCATAAAGCTAGAAATTTTACTACAGTAAAGTTCTCTTTTGTTAGACATCAAGGCAACTAGGTTGCACATGCTTTAGCTAAATTAGTGTTATTGCAAGATCTAGATTCTATTTGCTGGAATTCTGTTCCTCAAGCTACTAAACTGTTTATTTCTCGGGATGTTTCCCTCATTTCTTAATGCATTAATCTTCCTCCTTAAAAAAAGTTAGAATTCCAAATGAATTTTACAAAGTTTTCATTTAAACCAAATATATTTATTTGAATTTGCAAATGAATTCTACGAAAAAGAAGGGTAAACTATTTTATTCAAAATAGTTAGGATTTGGTTTTTATTTCTATTTTTACATTGATTTAAATTTTTCCTTTTCTAAGTTAGGATTTAACTTTTCTTTTTTGTTGGATTTGATTTTCTATTTTAACTAGAAATTGTTTTTATTTTCTTACTCAATAAAATGGGATTGGTAGACTTATTCTCCCCTGTAAATACCTAAGCCTTAAGGTTGTAATAACCATTTTTTTTGCCATATGAATAATGAGAGGCCTAACAGTTAAAGTGGTCTATTGTTTAGTTATTATAAAAGTTAAATAATAGAATAACTCATAAATAAATAAATAGAAATGTTATTTATGTAAAATATAAAAAATGATATTTTTTAATAGTAAAAGAAGTTTGATTTTAAGGATTGACTAATGAAAAATTGTTTTAACTGATGGATAAGACTAACAAAAAATCTTTTAAAAACTTTTAGAACTTGATTGTAAAAAAAAATTCTTATTGGCTTTAATTGAAAAAATGATATAACTTATAGGACTAACAGTATTGTTATTTATAAATTTTAAAAATTTAGCTTACCTTTTAAAATGGATGATAAAATATTCTATCATAAAATTAAAATATTTAATTGAAAGTTAAGTTCGATTTTTCAACCTTTCCAATTCTTCCATTTTAAGTCAAGAGTCTTAATCCTAGTTGTTAAAAAAAATAAAGTTTAAAAGTTTGTGGAATTTAATTCACAACTATTCACTGTCAATCTACATACGCGTGTGCCTATCCCTTTCGAAACTAGACTACAACTTGTGCTATATGATGCTTTTGTTAAAAAAAAAAAAACTCAAACTTGTGCTATATGGAATGTAATGTTATTTTTTTTTTTTGGACGTAACAATGTAATGTAATTTTACACATATTGTGACACAATTTGATTTGGTCCTAAAATAATGGGCTTCTTATGGGAAAATGGTTCTCAAATTGGCCCTTTCGATTTCACATGTACCTCTGCTCTGATCGTGTCACTTCATCAAACATTTTATGAGCATGACCAAAACTCAGCCCACAAGCATCCATTTCTCAAAACCTATGCGACAAACATAGATGGGTCGGCCCAGTAGCTTCTTTAGGCCATCCCGAATTGCTTCTTTGGTGAACTATCAGCTCAGGATGCGAAGCTATGCTGCAGCTGAAGAGTTTAACTCGTAAACCCCGATGAATATGACTGTGAATATGATGGCTCCATTCCTCTCTCGCCCATAAACCCTATTCCTGTTCTTCACAAGAACACCAACCGAAGCTATGAATGCCCGTCCCTTGTTAATGCACAGATGATGAAGCGTTTGTTTGCTGCTTTCAGTTTCAGTTTCAGCTTCAGCTTCAGCTTCTTCTTCAAAATGTTATTATCTCTGCGCAATCTTTTTCACATGGGTCGCAGATTCCCTCACAGAGTAAGCCCTCCTCGTTCTTCTGACCCTAATCTTCACTTCCCTTCTTTTATATTATTCTCTTCGCCTCTATTAATGCCGCCCCATGGTTGTTTTTTCTATTGCCCGTTAATCGTGTTGACTGGCTTTTTTTGTATAATCAGATTCCCATTTGGCAGCAAACCAAACCCCATCAGTTCTCCTTCTGGTCATTTAGATAAAGATTCAATCTTTAGAATCATTCAACAGGACCAATGGAATGATCCTAAATTCCTTACTTTCATCAATTCCTCTTTGGGGCCGATATGGGTTTCCAGGGTTTTAGTTGAACTTAAACAAGATCCTAATTTGGCATTGAAATTCTTTAGATGGGTCAAAACCAAAGTTGGGTTTTGCCTCACTGCAGAGTCTTACTGTATATTAGTTCACATTTTATTTTATGCGAGAATGTACTTTGATGCTAACTTTTTTCTTAAGGAATTGATTTTGTCCCGCCGAATTTTGCCTGGTTTTGATGTTTTTGAAGTTATGTGGTCAACCCGGAACATTTGCCTTCCGGGGTATGGAGTTTTTGATGCATTGTTTAGCGTTTTGATTGAGTTAGGAATGCTTGAGGAGGCGGGTAAGTGCTTTTCTAGGATGACAAGGTTTAGGGTGTTGCCAAAGGCACGGTCTTGTAATGCCCTTTTACATAGTCTTTCAAGGGCAGGGAAAGGAGACACCTCGAGGAAGTTTTTTAGGGATATGATTGGGGCTGGGATTGCTCCATCAGTATTTACCTATAATATCATGATAGGTTATATGTGTAAAGAAGGGGATATGGTAACTGCTAGAAGCTTTTTTCAGCAAATGAAACAGATGGGTTTAACACCAGATATTGTCACATATAATTCTCTTATTGATGGGTATGGAAAGTTGGGATTGTTGGATGACTCGGTTTGCCTATTTAAGGAAATGAAAGATGTGGGTTGTGAACCTGATGTAATAACCTACAATGCTCTAATTAATTGTTTCTGTAAATATGGGCAAATGCCTAAAGCTTTTGAGTTTCTCTGCGGGATGAAGAATAATGGGTTGAAACCAAATGTTGTAACTTATAGCACACTAATCGATGCTCTATGCAAGGAGGGTATGTTGCAGCAAGCACTTAAATTTTTTCTGGACATGAGACGTGTTGGTTTTTCACCTAATGAATTGACGTATACTTCACTGATTGATGCAAATTGCAAAGCTGGTTATCTAAGTGATGCACTGAAGCTAGCCAATGAGGCGTTGCATGCTCAAGTTGACTTCAACATTGTTACATACACAACTTTATTGGATGGCCTTTGTAAAGAAGGGAGAACGAAGGAAGCGGAGGAACTATTTAGGGCAATGACAAAAGCTGGGGTAACTCCAAATGTGAAGACTTATACTGCCCTTGTTCATGGGCATATTAAGAACAAGAGGTTGGAAAATGCCGTGGAGTTCTTGGAAGAAATGAAGGAAAAAAATATCAAACCTGATTTGCTACTATATGGAACAATTATTTTGGGTCTTTGTAGCCAAAATAAGCTTGAAGAATGTAAACTTGTAATGAATGAAATGAAAGAGAGCGGAATGAGTGCAAACCCTGTCATATACACTACACTCATGGACTCGTATTTCAAGGCAGGAAAGACCATGGATGCACTCAACCTGCTGCAAGAAATGCGCGACTTGGACATTGAGGTTACAGTTGTCACCTTTTGTGTATTAATTGATGGTTTGTGCAAAAAGGGTTTGGTTCAAGAGGCTCTTGATTATTTTGCTAGGATGGCAGACTTTAATTTGCAGCCTAATAATATAGCAGTCTGTACTGCTCTAATTGATGGTCTTTGCAAAAATAATCACATTGAAGCTGCAAATAAATTGTTTGGAGAAATGCAGGATAAACATATGATTCCAGATAAAATTTTATACACAGCTTTAATGGATGGAAATTTGAAACACAAGGACTTTCAACAAGCTCTGAACATTAGGAGAAGGATGTCTGAATTGGGGATGGAGCTTGATCTGCATGCTTACACTGCCCTGGTATGGGGACTTTCACAAGGTGGTTTAGTGCAGCAAGCAAAAGAGTTTCTTGATGAGATGATTGGGAAAGGTATCATTCCTGATGAGATTCTCTGTATTTGTCTGTTAAGGAAGTATTATGAGCTAGGAAATATAGATGAAGCTTATGAATTGCAGAATGAACTGGTGACGAAGGGTATAATGAATGCCAATAGCAATTATGCAATTCCTAATGTACAATTATGAGATGGTTTTCGGTGATGCATTAATAGAACAGGAAGCATAAGGTATGCAAACTTTTCATGTGTATTTCAATCCATGGCTATGCAGACACAGTTTTGGTATTGATATGGTCATACTCAGTGCTTCTCAATTAAGTCTTGTTACATGCGAAATTGGCTATCTTAAAAGTTAAGTAGCTGTGAGTATCTCACTGATGGGAATGACCGGAAGAAAGTTTGCAGTATGGTTGTCTGGTCCAATGCTTTCAAAAGCTCATTTACAGGTGTGTTCGGAACAATTTACTTGCATCTTCTTTTCAACGTAAGGATGAATAAAATTAGAGACATCAATTGTATAATCTGTAATTCAATTAAGCTTGAAAAATCATTAAAAATGAGGGGGTTTGAACGTGCATCATTCAACTAGCTTCTTGTTTTGTTCAGAGATACTTCAACTGTTGGTTGTGTGAATGATCATAGAATTAGTTTTTGATGGAGGAGCTAGGTCTCTTATGATAGATAGTATATGCACTTAAACATCATGCTGCAATTGGCCAGATGAAGTATTTTGGATTCTTTTGAAAGACTGCTTATTTATTTGTCATTAGGTTCAATGCTGGGATTTCTTTTTTTAAAAAAAAGAAAGAACACTGTGTAGCTTGCAGTTGTTCTTCACTTGTAGAAGCCATGTAGTTTAATATTGGTACGAGTGACTTTTCTTTTGAATTTACACAATTCGTATTTACATGGCAGGACATACATGATAGACGACCTAATTGTATGATTGGTCTTGGATATGGTGGACATGTTGTGATGAATGGCATGGTGAAATAGAATTTTGATTTAATGTGATGCAGTGAGTAAGTGGTTTGTTTGTATGAAAAATTGTGAATATGAATGAAAGAGGTTGGTATGATATACTGAAATTCGATCTGTCCTTTGACGGGGAAAGGTGAAGTAAGAGCGGGTGTTAAAGATTATTAGTTGAGGTCTGTTTGCTGGAGCAAGCTGCAATGCTTCTCATCTCAGGTAATTTTATCAATAAGCATGCCTAAAATTTTTGTGTTGGGTGATGTTAGATAAGTGTGTTGTGATTAATTTATTTTCAATGGATATATATATATATATATATATCATATGGATGACTAGGTAAGGGAGCGGTGGTGTTGGGAATGAAATGTATAATGATACAAGAAAACATTGAAGGTTATGAAAAGATTGAAGCAAGGGTCGCTGGGAATTTAAGGTGTTGCAGGCAGCAAGAAGGAAGTTAAAATAAAGAGGGCAAGACAGCGAGTTGAAGGCTGTTGATGCTGCTACAAGTGATGCAATGGTGTTACCAATACCAACCATTTGCAAGCAAGCAGCTTGCAGAGGGACATATATATGGTGTTGGACTTCGTGCAAATGAGTTTGTTTTGTATTCTATTACAAGGGATTTGGAATGTGTAATGTAATGCAATGCAATGTATGATTAATTAGAGATGCAGATGTTATCCCCAAGTTGATATGTGTAATTGTCCTTTAATTGTAAGCATCATCCCAACCATATGTATATATATTTCCATTCAATACTAGTAAATAACTCATAATTTTTGTTTATTAAAATTAATCAGCGCAAATAAAAATAAATTAATAATTTTTTTGGCTTAAATATAAGTGAGCCTGCAATGCAAGTAGACAAATTTTTATGAAATTGAGAAAAATTGCAACGACGAATAATAATAAGATTGGAAAATTAATTTTAGGTGTGGGTGCCGAAGGTAGGTGTTGAGGCCGAGGCTGAGGCTGAGGCTTGGGCTTGGGCTTGGGATTTTTACCGCTTTGTTGTATTATTCCGTCGCCTCTGTTCTTTTCTCTCAGCTTCAGTCTTTACCTCAGCCTCAGCCTCAGCCTCAGCAACGGAGTACCTCACGCTGTCTCATACCTCAGCCTCGGGAAATTCGTCTTCATCTTCTCCACCCCCAGTCTCAGTTTGTATAGCCGTTATTTTTTATTTTTATTAATTTTATGGTTAATTGTAAGCAGAGTAGAGTTGGTGTTCTCTTTCTGTTCTCTGCTTTTCTTGTCTCTTGGGTGGTGATTATTTCAAGTGATTAAGAATGGTTGATTGATTGATTGATTGGTTTACTCTACCCACTCATGGATAATTGCTTCTATGTTGCACTTTCTTCTTCTTTTTCTTCTGCTATTACAACAACAAACAATCCCTAGAAGAAGAGGATGATGATGATGATGAATTGGAATTACAAACAGTACTACTACTTCTACTGTTCAATTGAATCAAAAGCAAAAGCAAAAAGGAGTGTTTGTTTTTGATATGGTGATTGATTTATAGATATAGATATAAAGAATGGGTAGTAGGGTTCCACTCCCACACTTCACTACCACTTCCTTCATTGCCCCTCCCTCTTCTTCCTCCCTTCATGATCTCAACACTGTCGATTCCATTTCTCATCACCACCATCACCATCCTTCCTTGCTCCACCACCACGATGACTCCAATGCTACTCCTGCTGTATGATTTTCTTTCTTTCTTTCTTTACTAAAACAATCACTTATTTTTTGCATTCACTTTGTTGTTGCTTGTTGCTTTCTGATTATTATAGGACGACTGCATGCACGAATCCTCCGCCTCCTCCTCCTTTAGGACTGATTCCTTGCCCTCCCTTGATGTTGATGTTCACTCTGTTGCACCTGTCCATCATCAACAACACCATCCAGATGAACATGGTGATGATGATGATGACAACGACGAAGATCAACAGCACCATCCTTCTTCTACTTCTACCCTCGACACCCCCACTCCCTCCTCTACTGCTCCTTATCACTTATTCACTCTTGACGGTGCCTTCCCTTCTCCATTTTTTTCATTTATTTTCTCTCTTCACTCTCATGATTTTATTAACTGCTTTCTGAAATTTTTGTTTTTGAGCCAGATGTAATCCCTATTGAGTCCGCTAGGGCCAGATTTTTGCAGCTCATTGTCGATCACTTTATCTGTGATCATCTTGTCCAAGTCTCTCATAATCATAATCATAACCATAATCAGCCTGACTACCTCTCCCCTTCAGCACCGCAACATCATTTGAACAAGAGGAAATTAGGAGATGTTCACTATGAAGGTGATCCCAGTTATGCCCTCCCCTTAATGTATGTTGCCAATATGTATGAAACACTCGTCAATGATGTCAATCTGAGGCTCTCTTCCTTGAGTGGCAATGGTATTCGCGATAAGACCATTGGAGTTGCCCTTGAAGCTGCTGGTGGTTTGTACAGGAGACTCGCTAACAAATTTCCTAAAAAAGGTTTCTCCTTTTCCTTTTCCTTTTCTTATATTATGCCCTTTTGCTTTTTTTTTTTTTTCTTGCTTAACTAGTTGAGTTCCTTCACTTGACTTGACTGCATTATACTGAAAATATATCAATACTATAGATGCTTTCATCTCGTTTCATTTTTGTTATACATGCTATTCTTGCCTTTGTTTTACTATGTGCTTAGTTTTTTCCTCAAGGTTCTTGTGTTTTTAAAAGAAGAGAATTGGCTACTTCTCTTGAGACAAGGACGAGATTCCCAGAACTGGTAATACAAGAAGAGAAGAGAGTACGTTTTGTGGTGGTCAATGGTTTGGATATTGTTGAGAAACCAAATAATATGCCCTTGGATGATGCTGAATGGTAACTTTTGTTATAATTATCCTTTTTTCCCCCTATCTATATGCATGTTTGTTGATTTTAGTTTCTTGAATCTTTTATGTTGATTTTAGTTTCTTGAATCTTTTACTTCTTGTTTTAGTATTATTCATTTTTCTTGTAGTTTGCTCTAGTTTCTCGTAAACAAGTTACCCTATGGTATTTAAGCATTTCCTCCTTACTGCATGTGTTTTTATTTATACTTTGTAGTTTATGTACGACTATTTATTTTTGGTTTCTGCTGGTCTTGGTGCCACTGTCTTACTATTGCATTGTGCAGTGTCTTAATCTAGAATTGTATAGATATCACAAAGGTTATTCTGAGGTTTCTCCCTGTTTCACTCTTTTTCTTTTTCATATTAATATGAATTTTGTTCAGAGGTCTTCAGAGGAAGTGATATGACGTCATCATGTATTAGTAAATGCCTCTATCGCTTATAAAGATGAAACAATAACTTCAGTGTATATGCATGACCATTTTAGTGCTGAAATGTGTCTCCAGCCCCTCTATTTGGATTTGTCTTCTTAAGGGGAAAGTTGCATATTGATGCTTTCCTCAAGAGCTGGCAAGGAAATCCCACAAATTGGCCCTATCACAACACTGTGCTAATCCTACTATGACTTGTTTGCTAATATTTCAGCTTTAAATGACTGATAGGCCATAATTTGGCCCTATCACAATGCTGTGCTAATCCTACTACAATTTGACTTGTTTGCTAATGTTTCAGGTTTAAACGACTGACAGGTCGGAATGAGGTTGTTATCTCTGCTCGAGACTATAAATTCTACTCTCCAAGGCACAAATACAGGCGCGTTGTTTCTAACATTCCTGGTTTGCCAGTAAGTTCGGTTCCATCCAGTGAAAGCTTTAATTTAATGTTATGCCAATTATTGTTTTAGCTCATTTTTTGGAGATTTCTTCAAAAATAAAAATGTCCATATGAAGATGATAAGTTTATTTTATTAATTCACTGAATGCTGCTATGCTGGTTTTAGTGAATGTCAAAGTATTTGTTAATGGAAAGCAATGTTATTAAACTTAAGGTGAAGTGATTAATTATGTTTTTTCCAGACACTTCCTGCTACAGATAGTCCTCCGTTGGCTGCTGCACAAGGATTTCGGTCTGTAAGTAAATACAGCTTATCATTTTTCAACTTCTGTAATTGGTCTTTTGTGACCGTAAGTGCATCAAACATGCATCCATGATGAATCTTTTGCGAATTATTGGTGCAATTCATTGCCCTCACTGTGTACTTTTTTTTGGGCCAGATTTAGTGACTTGATGTTATGATTCTAAACACTTAAAACTCAGTTTTTAGCTTACAAACTTGTACTTAAAGACGATACTTATTTCTATTTGATCCAGCATCACTAATCATGCCATAAGAATTGTTTTGTGTTTTTACTTTTTGCAGCCACAAAATGAGCAGCAGCCACTTTCAAAACATCATCTAGATTCAGTGTCACATCAACCACAGTTTCATCAAATTCCCCAGAACCATCATCAAGATCACCAAAGTCAACATTCTGCCCAGTTTTCTCAAAATCATCAGTGTGGGCGACCTTCACACTTGCCAGAAATTACCCACGCTAACCAGTCTCCTAGCATATCACAACAACACATGGCTTATTTACAAATACAACCGCTCACAGGAGGTCATGTTGGCGGGCGCTCGCATTTAATGGTGGGTTTGATTAGACCTCTCGTTTTGTAAGTGCTCAAGTATTTATGATAGTGATTAGACCTCTTCTTTTGTATGTGCTAACACTTGCAGCTTTAATGTGACTGACCAGATATCTTTACTCTAGTTGAAGTTGTATCCTTAATTTTGAAATTTAAAAGGTCAATTACCCATTATCAGTGGGCTAAATGGGTACCGTGGGAAGAATTTAGAATGTGCTAATAGATCCAAACTAGATGACATTCCCATAATTCCCAAATAAAATGTGCTAATAGCTGAAACTTGTCCTTTTTTCCTTCTCAAGTTTATGACTCCATCATCAATAGTTAATCATGCATATTAATTATATAGAGGGAATGTAACCTTATTTGCTCATCTTAAATTGCAGCCTGCAAAGTTTTGTGATGAATGTGGAGCTCAATATCTAAGAGAAACCTCGAAGTTCTGCTCAGAATGTGGTACAAAGAGGCTAGGTATCTGAAGATATCTTGTGAAGTTCCCTAAATGTATATATATATATATATTTTTCCAATCCATAATCTATTATTTGTGAATCTTGGAGAGGTGCAGATTTAGGCATGTCAGCGAGCACGGTCTTGAGTTGTTTCTTGCTAATGAATTGACGTCTCTGTTTAGATCCTTCCCAGCTGATTGTATACATTTTTGGTTGTAAATGGATAATCACACTTTGAGAAAAAGCACAACAATTTACCTATAATCAAAGGTTCCATGGAGGACAGTTTACCTATCATTTTTGACATGTTGACGCCTCCACGCATGTATATAGTAATTGTAGATGGAGTTATGGGTTAAAACACTAGGAATGTGGCAATTGCAGGTGGGGTTGTGAGTTTAACACACTAAACTTTGGTGGGATGTGAATATATAAATCCACCGAATCATAATCTGTGTATGATTTATTGTAAATCTAAAGGAACATATATGACTTTGTTTCATGACAAGGGAAAAAGAAGAGGTACTACTCTTTGCAATAGGGAAAAGTACATCAACGCATTGGTATGGTTTGTTTTCTTTTTTTTCACCGAAGAAAATAAAGACGTCATTAACTAAACCAGCAAATTACATTAAACAGGGCCAGCATAGGATAAAGGGTCACAAAACTTCCAAGGCTTTTACAAGTGGGTGGGCTACGTTTCAGATAAAGCCCAAGAAAATAAAGCCTAAAAACAGATAGAAGAAGATCTTCCACCGGACTAAGCCAAAACACCTCTAGGGATAGCGATCAACTTCTAGCAAAACAAATTTGTAAAGCCTTGTTACGGTAGGAGACCCGTGATGTTGTGGCGAGCAAGTAAGCAGCAGAGACATTGCCCGTTAATACAGCAAAGAAACGGCACACCTCAGTTGTCACGGCGAAGTAGAAGGCGGCAGAAAAACTTGTCCATCTGCACCAAAAGCTATTAAAATCTATAAAAGCTATCAAACATATGGCGGACAAACCTAACCATCCACACCAAAAACTATGACAACACAGATATTAACAACATGATATTGAAGAAAACCAAAACAACACAAAAAGAAGAAAGAAAAAGGGGAGGATTACTGGGTAAAATCAATATCCAAACCCCTGTAAACACACTGTATATTAGAAGGTGTATCACTGAGGAAGAGAGAACTTTCGAGAAAAGGGCTTCTTGCGATGTTTTAAATGCAATATTCAGTATGGTTTGGTTTTTAGGTTCTCATCCAGCTAAAAAGTGATAAGAGTGAATTATTATTTTTCTCAGGCGTATTGATGCAAAAAGCACAATTTTTTCAATTTATTGCATCGACTTTTAAAAAGTGGCCAAATTAACCTAATTTGGATTATTTGTTGCAATTACAGCATAAATTAGATTTGGTCAAAATTGATGCTGACATGAACTCTATCATCTCCTCCCAAATCAACCCACTGCCAACTCATCTAAAACTTTTTTTTTTTTGAAATAAAAGATAACTTTTATCATAAACATCATCAATAATTTGACAAAAATAAAAAACATCATCAATAATGATCTGCTTAAGGGAGATGGGCAAATCTTGTCATGACAACGGGCTCAAAAGGGATCTGACACCAAGGATTGCAGACTATCAACAACCACTTTGGCATCCATTTCCACCAAAAAATTAGACCATCACTCTGCTTTAATCCAACTCAGAGCTTCCTGCAAACAGCAAGCTTCAGCCAACTGTGGAGAGAAATTCCTATAAACAAGACAAGCTCTACCATCCACAAATCTACCATACTCATCATGAAGGATCATACCAAAACCAATATGTCCCTTCATCAACCATTCCAGGATGGCTGCAAGCATAAAGCAACATAAGGAATGTAATACCATTTGAAACAAGACTTTCTCTTCTCATCTCATCAAAAACCTTAATCACCTCTTCACCACGACCATGCATGCCATAACCTGTCATTAGAGATGTCCAAGAAACATCATTTCTTTGCTTCATGTTATCAAATACAACTCTAGCAGCATCAACATCTCCAGATTTAGAATACATATCTATGAGGCAATTGGCCACATAAAGTACATCAAAATATACTGGTTGTGCAATACGTAAGCATGTGCAGCTAAGCGAGCACATGCCATCAAGGAACAAGATATGGTAAATGCATTTGGCTTTACTGATCTGTACTGTTTGAGCATAAGGGAGAAGAGTTCTAATTTGCATAAACATAGCTTTTTATAACCAACATGAGGAACTAACCACGGTGTCCGTCACCGCCAACCCCGCTGCCCAACGGAGACCCATTGTGGTCGGCAAGAAGAAATCAAACAACATCGAATTTTTGCCCAACCAACCCCAATTCAATACCATTAGTTGACTCGATGACGCCAATAAATTGGTCTCTTCTCATAACAAAGATCTCAGCCATCATTCTATTCTAGAAAGAACCATCGCCGTCGCCACCACCGCCTCTAAAGATCTCGCCCTTAAGAAGGCCACCACTTCTCCCCTCTGCACCAGGACTCGCGCAGCTAAAATCCTTCCTCCTAAACCCCGCTGGTTGACTGTCCTCTGTATTTTCTCGAAGAATTTTGTGCTCTTGCTCCTTCTCATTGGCTTCGTTCAGATGGTCAGGAGATTGGCTCTTAATTTTGAAGCTTTTTTTTTTATTTGGTTTGATCTCAGATGAAGAAATCAATTTAAAGTTAGAGGGAGGGGTTTGGGTAAGATGAGTTGGCAGTGGGTCTCATTTAAAAGGAGGTGATAGAGTCAACATCAATTTTGACCAAACTTAATTTGTACTGTAATTATAATAAATAATTTAAATTAGGTTAATTTTATTAACTTTTAAAAGTTGGTATATAATTATATAAATAGTAAAAATTATATTTTTTGACACCAATATATCTTCCCTTTGTGTTGATTTTATTTATCAAAGCGCCTTTCTACATTATTATTATTATTATTATTATTATTAATTATAGTACCTTAAATAACTATCTATAAAGCCTTACATTAATAATTTTAAAAAATATAAAATAAGTCAATAAAACAAGAAATATGAAAGTTGTCCATCATTTTAAGCAACAGCATATGCCTTATTTCCTCATATGCACTTTTCCCAATTTTGTGCGCTCACCAATCTATCATGGAAAAACTATATATATATATATATATACACACACAAATACGATACGATCATCAAATAATTTTTTTTGAGAGAAAAGATCATCAAATAATTTTGGAAGGGAGGAAAAGATTGGAATTCTAATAGTTAATCTAAAAATAGAAAAATGAGAATGTGTATTGTGTATTTGTGTACTAGTTTTTTTTTTTTTTAGCGGGTACACCACCCACCAATAAATCTTGCACTAAAAAAAAGTATTCATACACACACACACAAATACGATAAAATGAGAATGTGTATTGTGTATTTGTGTACTACTTTTTTTTTTTTTAGCGGGATTGTGTACTAGTACACCACCCACCAAATCTTGCACTAAAAAAAAGTATTCATACATACCAAACGAAAAGTGAATGCCAAAGCATGGTCAATGACGTCCAAGCCATAACCTACTCACAACTTTCTTTTCTACTCTTCAACAACCAAAAAGTGCCATTTCAAATTTAATTGTACCAGAAAGTCTCAAATCCTTTCTTCTCTAACTTCAATCTCAATTTCAGTTTCAGTGCTAAAAAAACCCTCTTTTCCTCCTAATCCACACCAAACCAAACTTCCAACATGAGCTCTTCCACTCTAGCCACCTCTTTTCTCCATCTCAAAACACCTTCCATTAATCCTCCTCCTCCTCCTTCTCCAGCACTTCGCAAGACCCATCATCACATTTCCACATCCTTCCTTTCCCTCAAGCCCATCAGGGCAGCCTCCGCAAATCATGCCCCGATTGAGAGTGAGACCCACAAGCCTCCAATCCTCCAAACTCTCAAAACCATCTCTAAAGCTGCAATCTTTATTGGTGTTGCTGCTTCACTAGCCTGCAGATTCTCCGTTTTGCCTGCAAAAGCTGAAAATTCTGCAACTTTCACTGAACAAACACCAACCCTTCACGAGCAAGAAGAAGAAAATTCTGCACAAGTAGAGAAACACCCGGACGTGGACCCAGCTGACCATGCTACACCCTTATCTGAATTCCTTGAATCCAATACTGAAGCGATTGAGTCCCTCAAGTCCCTCTTGCAGCAAAAGCTTGAAAATGGGGAAGATGATGAGGCTTTAGAAATCCTCTCCCGCCTAGTCGTGGCACAACCATTGGTCACTGAATGGAAATTCCTGACGGCGAGATTGTTAAATGAAATGGGTCGAGCACAGGATGCACGTAAAGTGTTTGAAGAAATTCTCCAAATAAATCCGTTATCTTTTGAGGCCTTGTTTGAGAATGCGCTTCTAATGGATCGATGTGGAGAAGGGGATGCAGTTATTAGGAGGCTACAGCAGGCCTTAGACATCGCAGAAGAGGAGAATAAAGTGAAAGAAGCTAGAGATGTGAGGTTCATTATGGCACAAGTGCAGTTTCTTCAAAAGAATGTAGAGGAGGCTTTGCAGAGTTATCAAGAGTTGTCAAAAGAGGACCCCAGTGATTTTAGGCCATACTTTTGTCGAGGAATGATTTATAGTTTGCTTGATAGGAATGAGGAGGCAAGAGAACAGTTTGCCAAGTATCGTGAGCTTTCTCCTAAGAAGTTTGAGGTGGAAGGGTATCTGAGAACTCCATTGTCAAGGATGAAGCTTTTTGGGTCTAACGAGGAGAAGTAGGCTGCTTTCTAATCTAGGCCTTTGAAATTTTTGAGTAAAAATAATGATGGGAAAGGCACTTCTGTTGCTCCCCAGACAGGAAAGGAGCTCCATCTTTTAGGAAGTTTACTGTGTTATAGGAATTGATATTGAAACACAGTTGAAGTACTTTAACTAAAGCATAATTAAAAGAAATAAGGAAAAGAGAACTGATTTTTTATGGAGTTTTAAGGCATCTCTTGGTGTTAATAGAGCAGTTTTTAACTGCTCTTGCGGGAATTTGTCCATCAATCATGTTGAAATATTATCTTTTTGCAGTTGCTATACAGTGATTCTCTGTTCTCTTCTGTTCTGTTTTTGATTTCATGTTATCGATTATAGCATCACTCTTCCCCCGTGGAAGCAATGGAGAATCATTTACAATCTTTTGTGCTTGTTTTCATGATGGTGGTGCAAAATATTTGTCTATTTATCCGGTGAAGAAGCTATTGTTGGCCAGTTCTCTTCATGTGTTTATGCGAACAAAGTTACTTCAATCAGGTTCCTGTTAGGGCTGAGGGCATTCAGTATGCCATGCCACCTTCAGGCAGCGCAGTGCATTAAGAATCTTGGCTTCATAAAACAAACGCAGGGTGTGACACTTAACGCTCTCAAAAGCTTTGCACATTTGCACTCCTACATGCAGGGCATGAGGCTTCCATATTAAGTGAATCAAAAAGCAGTGTGCTATTTAAATGTTTATAATTACAAGCAGATGCTTTTTCTACAACACAATGCATGAGGCATAACAGTGCGGTATAAAAATAATCGAGCCACGCTACAAATACCCACATTTTTTAGAACATTTATAAACTCTAGTTTGCACAAGCTACTTGTTTTTTCCCCTTTTGCCTTTTTTTGGCTTACTCTTCCCCTTTCCCAGAACTAACATTTGCTTGAGAAGCCATGTTTTCTCCTTTGTCAGAAATTACATTTTCCAGACCCTTGCTCTTTCCATCTTCCTCATCATTTTTTCCAGTCTCTGATGCTTCCTCTCCATGGCTTTGGTGCTGTTGCAAGAATATCTGATTCAGAAAAACCCTCCACTACTGGCCTTCTTAATTGCAGCTTGTTAACAAGTTCTCTGATTCTTGAAACGCCATTCTCAATTTCAGACACACTTTTAGAAGAGAGAAGTACAGTTAGTAAGTATTAAGACTGCGTATTTAAGATAGAGATACAATACAATATAAAAAAAGAAGGTATAGCTTTGATACGCATAGCTAAACCTTGGCTGCAAAATTAAGGCTCAGCTAAGAATTAGTTGTTAGCATATAAGGCAGTTGTGCACGTAGAAGATCATAAAATAAAACCATGTTTAAAACTAACCTCCTATCCAATGCAGCGTAAAGTTGCTTCAATTCATCAAGTACAATGGCAGCCTCTTGATGTAGAGCTATATTTTCATTACAGTAGTACTCTTCTGCAACCCTCCATCTAACACAGCACTTAGAAGGTGAATTGTCTTCTCAAACTTTGCCTGAAAAACAATATAATTACGCTTGATTACATTACAATGCTCATATGATGGCATGCTTCAGACTATACAGATATAGTGAAGTTGAAAGTACCTTAACTGTTGGATCATTTGCCACAAGGCTCCTGAAATCTTCATGATTCATCGAGTTTAAAAATTCAAATATTTCCCCAAGCTGTTGGTTGTTGTCCACACCAAGCTTGGTTCTTTTTCCTTGATCATATACATCTAGATGCACTGCTTCCTTGAATGTGCTAGAACTAGAAGCATCCAACTCAGATGTTCCTTCATGATCTTGAGCCTTCATTGACATTTGGAAACAAAACTGTTAACACGTCTTCGTTGATTTGATTGACCATATACAGAAATATGGCATCAGGACATGAGAATCCCAAACTTTCACCACAACTCACAACTACCAGTGGATTTCCAATTTTCTTAAATGCATCAGCAAGCACATTCACATCCACAATTACGTTCAAGGATTTTTTCAGTTTCAGTTTCCACCTTCTTTGAAGGGCATTATGCAATTCCCTTGGCAATAGTTCAGTGATGTAGTTGTTAATTAGATTGAATGGAAAGATGTTTCTATCTTTCTAAGAAATCAGATAATAAAGAGCTGAATTGCTTATTTCTTTCATTCAATGTATAGGTATATATATACAAGCTTAGGAGACAATAATCCCCATAATTCACTGCC